>LPNX010230707.1:485218-498018 GCA_001517045.1 Pseudotsuga menziesii
GTGCTAGTCATATCTCCAAGAAGAGACGTCGTGGTTGTGCTCACTTGTGACAAGCTGATTACAAAAGGAGAGTTAGGTGATGTCGCGGTTATGCTCACTCATGACAAGCTTTAGCTTTAAGTATCAAGGAAATTCAATATTTTTTGGCTTTGTTTTTTAATAATGACAGCAGCAACCATATTTTCCCCATACAAGAATGGAGAATATGAATATCAAGGATGAATTTAAGAACCCCCCCTAGATTTATATGTATAAAAAATGGGTGAATCTCTCCGATATATAGGAAAATTTGAAGGTGATTTTATCAATAATCTAATATGTATATATAAAATTTTTGGTAAATCTTTCATTTTATTATATAATGTTGTAAAATCCTGGTGAATCTTTCATTTTATTATATGATGTTGTAAAATCTTGGCGAATCTTTCATTTTATTATATAATTTTGTAAAATCTTGGCGAATCTTTCACTAAGTTATAAGATATTGTAAAATCTTGGCAAATATTTAACTTCATTATAAAAAATTGTAAAAACTTGTGAATATTTCACTGATTTATAGAATATTGTCAAAATAGAGGAACAACAACATTAGTCAAATAACATGAATCACATCATCAACAACAGAACATGTAGACTCACAAGTAACAACTGGAAGGTTTCAATGAAACACAACTGCACTGACTAGATTCAAAGCAAGTGGGGACTCCACTTGTTATCTCATCCCTTAATGGTCCAGCGGACATGTGGGGACGTGAATATTGACAAACTAATAAACTGATAGAATTATACATTATGCTCGATCTTGGTCTCCACTAGCGAATTATGGTCATGGAGGCTAATACGAGTATGCATTGCAATTATGCCAATTGATTATTGCATTAGATGAATGTTGGTCTTGTGACAACAAGTTTCCTACGATCAATGCATAGGAACATAGTGCATAGACAATTTTTTTCTTCGCTTATCTATGTAGAGCTCGTTTATTTTTTTGAATAACGATAAGTATTTACAAAGAAAATTTACAATCAGCGTAAAAGAATCGAAAAACTGAAGACAATTAATTCATGCAACTAAAAGTTAATAAAATAATATTTTCTCAAACCCTAAAACCAACCTTGATTCAAGCTACAAAAAAGGATTAAATCAAGCATCGAATCAGAACTAGAAGCATTCAAAGGACTTAACACAATATTTAACCAAAATACACACAAACTTCAAAAATCGACAAAATGCTTCAAACAAAAGCAATAAACAAACCATAAAAAATTGTCAAGATATCTGAAACGGACTAAAACTCTAAAACCCACATGAATTCTGCAAATTAACCACAGTAAAATTGAATATTGATTGATGATTTAATTACAATGATGAGAAAACATTTTATAGGTAAAAAATACATTGCTTCACTGAAAGGGTGTGATCCTATGTTTTAATTAATACTACATTAATATTAAAATAATTGCTTGTAATATTAGATACATAACATTGCTATCGTCTTTTACAATGATTTGTCCTCAAAGCAAGGGTAAGGATGGGTATTGTTGACGAAACTGTTCTGTCTCCCATGATGCTCCTTCATCTGGAAAATTCTTCCACTTAACGAGATATTCCTTGAGTGTTCTAGAACGGAGTTTTCTTTCTTGGATTGCAATGATTGCCTCAGGTTCCCAAATGACCCTTCCTTCTTCATCTAACATAGGAAGTATTGTTTGTACTATTTGATGTTTACCCAACATTTTTTTGAGACATGATACATGGAAGACATTGTGGATACGACTTTTATCAGGTAACTGTAATTTATATGCCACTTGACTAATCTTCTGGATAATCTGGTACGGTCCATAGAACTTTGGGGCCAACTTGTGTCTCCCTCCACTTTTAAGGGATACTTGTTTATAGGGTTGGAGTCTTACGAATACCCAGTCTCCTACTTCAAATTCTCTTTCGGTTCTACATTGATCTACTTATTACCTCATGCGATTCTGTGCCATGATTAAGTTATCCTTTAGTAATTCAATTGTTTTTTGGGATTTCTCTAGTTGGTTCCTTACTTCTGGAACATTATTATCATTCAGAACTAACTCCTTCCAATTTGGAGGTTCATGCCCATATAACGCTTCGAAAGGGGTCATTTTTGCATAGGTGTTGTATGTTGAATTGCACCACCATTCTGCTAAGTCTAACCATTGAGACCAATGGTTTTGTTTATCTGTTACGAAACAACATAGATATGCTTCTAAGCATTTATTTACAACTTCAGTCTGACCATCTGTTTGAGGGTGGTAAGATGAGCTCGTATTGAGTGATGTACCCATTTGTTTAAAGAATTCCCTCCAAAATTTTCCATTAAATTTTGCATCTCTGTCGCTGACGATGACTTTTGGGAATCCATGCAATTTGTAGACATTTTTGCAAAATACTTCTGCAATTTGTTCTTCCGTGTCTATTTTTTTAATTGCCATGAAGTGAGCAAATTTGGTTAATCGATTGACCACTACAAGGATATTGTCCTTTCCTTCTGACAGAGGTAACCCATCGATGAAATCCATTGATATCTCTTCCCATTTCTGGTTTGGAATGTGTAGGGGTTGGAGTAACCTTGGGGTTAAAACATTTTCACTTTTGTTTCTCTGGCAATTGTCACATTCTGCCACATGTTGCTGGATTTCTTTCTGCATTCCCTTCCTAAAAAATGACCTTCTTGCATTATAATAAGATTTGAAGAATCCTACATGTCCGGCGGCTGGTGAATCATGGGATTCTTTAATTGCTTTAACCTTGAATTTAGAGTGTGAGTTCAAATAAATCCTCCCCTTATACCAAAGAATATCATTTTTCCCTTCAAACTTGGGGTCACGGTTGGAGTTGTTAATTATAGTGCTTGTTTCTGGTTCCTTGGCATATTCACTTCGTATTTCGTTCAGCCATTCTAGAATTGCAACCGAGATGGAGTAAGAGGTAATATCCTCATCTTTTCTGCAGAGTGCATCTACGACTACATTTTCCTTCCTTTTTTTGTGTATTATTTCCATGTCGAAAGCATCAATTTTTTCTATCCACTTATGTTGTTCTGTGGACAATGTTTTCTGTTGAAGTAGGTATTGAAGACTATTATGGTCTGTGCGGATCATGAATTTGCTCCCTAAGAGGTATTGTCGCCACTTTACCAATGCCTGCATAATTGTCAGCATTTCTTTATCATATGTAGACTTCAATTGTTCTCGCTTGTTTAATTTCCTGCTCTCAAAAGCTATCAGGTGTTCATCTTGCATTAGTATTGCTCCCAGCCCATAACCTAAAGCGTCACATTCTATCATGAATGGTTTTGAGAAGTCTGGGGTAGCTAATACTGGTGTTGAGGACATAATTCCTTTTAAGGCTTCAAAACATTTTTTCGCTTCTTCATTCCAATGGAATGCATTATTTTTTAGAAGGTTGGATAAGGGTGCGGTTCTATGCACATAATTCCTAATGAATATTCTATAGTATCCCATTAGCCCAAGGAATCCTCTTAAATTGGAGATGTTAGTAGGGTTGGGCCATTCTGTGATGGATTTGATTTTTTCTGGATCAACCTTGACTCCTTCTTTATATATTGTGTGTCCAAGATAGCTCACTTCTTCTTTACCGAACGTGCATTTGGACATCTTGGTGTAGAACTGATTTTCTTTTAAAATAGAGAGCACCTGTTCTAGGTGTGTGAGATGATCCTTCCATGTCTTACTGTATATAACGATGTCATCGAAAAACACTAATACAGACTTCCTTAGGAATGACTGGAATAGGTTATTCATGGTTGCTTGAAATTTCGTTGGGGCGTTAGTTATCCTAAAAGGCATTACCTTAAATTTGTAATGTCCCTCATGGGTTCAGAAAGCTGTCTTCGCCACATCTTCTAGACTTACTCTGATTTGGTAATATCCTGACCTTAAGTCTAATTTTGAAAAGTACCTTGCGCCATGCAGTTCATCCAACATTTCATCAATAAATGGAATGGGGAATTTGTCTTTAATAGTTATTTTGTTTAGTCCTCTGTAATCGATGCATAGCCTAAATGATCCATCCTTCTTTAGTACTAGTACTACTGGTGCAGCATAAGGACTTTGACTTTCTGTAATCACTCCACATTTCAATAAATCACGGATTAATCTTTCAATCTCTGTCTTATGGTGGTGTGGATACCTATAGGGTTTAACATTGACAGGGATAGATCCTAACTTGATTTCGATGACATGCTCGATCTTCCTTTTTGGTGGTAACTCCATGGGGAGGTCTTCGAATACTTTTTTGTATTTTTCAATTAATCCTTGGATCTCTGGATGATCTTGTTTAACTAATTCTAAGGTTAATAATTCCATCTCCTGGCATTGTACAACATATGTTGGTGCTCCTTTTTGAATTCGCTTCTCCATTTTGTGGGATGACACAATTTGCGTGCGAGGGGGTTGGAATCCATATAATTTGTATCTTTCTCCTTACGATTTAAACTTTATAAAGTGTTCTTGGTGGTTTGATGAGTAGGTACCTAGTGTTTTCAACCACTAAATTCTTAATACTACATCAACTCCTCCTAAGGGAACTGCATAAAATTCTGACTCAAGGTTATAGTCTTTTATTTGCAGCTTAACTTTGTGGCATTTCCCTACTTTTTCGATCTTCTTTCCATATGCTACCATTACTTTCATGTTGGGTACTGGATATATGAAAAGGTTAAGCCTCTTTGTGTTATTTTTTTCAACATTTAAGCTAGCATTATGTTAGGATCTTTACTGAGAGAATAACAAGTACAACAATCAAAACACAAGCACATCACAAGAGACAAGAGACACAAAGATTTTGATCGGGGAAACCATAAATGGAGAAAAACCCACAACTTCCTCAAGATAGAATCACCACAAGATGTAAGACCCAAAAATAGTAAGATGCACTCCCGACAGCAGTAGTCTTCTAGTCCCAGTATATTTCCTTCTTCACTAGTGCGCCACACTTGAGAGAGCAAGTGATGTGATGTACAAGTGATAAATAGAGAGACTCTCACTCTCTATTTATATTCTTCTGTTCACTTGAAGTGTACTTACTCACATAGGCTCGACTTACTATTACTTACTCGAGCCTACACCTGAATTAGTGTATAATAACTCAAGTGCCCCGAAACTGTGGGGACTTACCTAATGAATTGACAAGACTTGTTTACATTATTAATCCTCCCGATCGGAACATCGGGGCATGACAACATGACTCAAATACATAATATAAACATCCTGGAATAAACATCGGGTTACAATACATAAGATACATAGAAGAATACATTCCAAAGTTACATATACATCAACACTCCCTCTTAACTAGGAAGGTATTCTTTTGACATGATTTTCAGCACTGGTCTTCTTCTCTGTATCAACTAGATCATATTCATCTTCAAGTCATCTTCGTCTTCAAGTCATCTTCATCTTCAAGTGATCTGGATCTGGATCATCTCTCGATTTGGATCGTCATAGAACTAGATCTGGATCATCACTCGATCTGGATCATCATAGAACAACATCACTGGATTTGGATCATCACTGGATCTGGATCATCATCACTGGACTGGATCTGGATCATCACTCGATATGGATCACCACTGCTGGATCTGGATCATCACTCAATCTGGATCTCTCGGAGTCATCATAAATGGATCCTGATCATAGCTCGATCTGGATCATCTCTGGTCATCATCATGTGTGTACTAATCTTGTCATGGGAATTTCTACAGAGCCAGCCCTTTTTCATGCTGGCTGCAGGCCTAGCCACCAGGTAGGTCTTCGCCCAGCACTTACATCAGAAAGGCACACCCAGCACTCACATCTGATCATGTAGTAAACTACAATCACATCAGAAAGGCACACCCAACACTCACATCTGATCATGTAGTAAACTACAATCACATCAGAAAGGCCCAACACTCACATTCACCAGCATGATAGGACATCACATCCGTCCAGGCTGGAACTACAACTGACACAATGATGAAAGAAATCTGTTATTTTCACCCAGGTCGGAACCACATCTGCTCACAATGATGGAATACTTTCAACCAGGCTAGAACCACAACTGACACGATGATGAAAGAACTCTGTTCTTTTCACCCAGGTCGGAACCACATCCACCACACTAAATAAATATTTTGTGCACTCACATCTGACCCGGTAGGAATTGAAGCCTACATCCTCGTCAGAATGGCCCCTAGTCCCTGACTGAGCTACCTGGTAACTGACCAAGTGCCTCCACTCTCCCAGAGAGTGGAAATTTCCCTTACATCTGTCCTACTCGACAGAATGGCTAGCACTCATATCTGACATGGAAGGAACCAAATCCTCTCACCATTATAGAATGGCTCAGCCCTTATATCTGACCTGCTCATTAGAATGGCTTTGGATCTCTAGCACTCATATATTACATGGAAGGAACTAAATCCTTTAGCCATGACAGAATGGCTCAACCCTTACATCTGACCTGCTCGTCAGAATGGCTTTGGGACTCATCACTTTCCCCAGGAGGAAGCCTCGATCTGGAGAACACCAAGTCTCTCTCTGAAGTACTCAAACTTCAGCCTAGCCAATGGCTTCATCGATACATTAGCTATATCTTCCTCTGTCGCAACATTCAGGAGTTTCATTGCTCCTCTCTGCACCATATCCCTGATATAGTGATACTTGATCTCGATATGCTTCAACTTGTCATGAAACATTGGATTCTCTGACAACTTCACGCAACTTTGGCTGTCACAATGTATACAAGTAGCATCCAACGGGAGATCAAATATATCAGACAGTAGCTTCCACAGCCATACTGTCTCACAACTAGCTGAACAAGCGATGACATACTCTGCTTCAGCTGTACTCAGTGCCACATAGGATTGCTTCATGTTAAACCAAGAGATCACACCTGATCGCATACTGAAGCAACATCCTGAAGTACTCTTCCTGTCGATGGCACTGCCTCCCCAATATGAATCAACATAACCCTCCAGGTTAATCTTTTGATTCGCATCGTACTTGAGCCCATAATCAATCGTACCCTTCAGGTACCTCAAAATATGCTTTGCAGCCATCAAGTGAACACTTCTCGGATATGTCAGGTACTGGCTCAAGGTGGTCACAACAAATCAAATATCTGGTCTCATGTTCATCAGGTACATCAATGACCCAATCATCTGACGATACATCGTAGAATCAACCGAATATGATGAAGCATCACTCAATAGCTTCAGGTTCGATGCCATAGGTGTAGCCATAGCCTTGCAGTCCATCATCCCAAATTTGTTTAGGATTTCTACTGCATACTTCCCTTCTCCAAGGAAGATCCCATCTTTACTCTGCCACACCTCCATACCTAGAAAGTAATGCATCATCCCCAAGTCCTTCATTTTGAACTCAGCAGCAAGATTTCTCTTCATATCAGCAATCAACCCATCTGTTCCCGTCACAAATAGATCATCTACATACAGTAGGAGCATTACTGGGTTGCCATCTTCAACCTTGTAGTAAAGGTTGGAATCTGCTTTACTTTTGGTAAATCCCAAACTGGATAGAAAGCTGTCAATCCTGACGTACCAGGTCCTAGGTGCCTGTTTCAAACCATACAAGGCTTTCTTCAATCTGCATACATGAGACTCTCTGTCATGTGTCTCAAATCCAAGTGGCTATTATACATACACTTCCTCTTCTACTACACCATTCAAGAAGGTAGTCTTGACATCCATCTGGTGTATCTTCCACTTTGTCACTGCAGCTAGAGCAAGTACTGATATGATGGAAGTGTATCTGGCTACAGGTGCAAAGGTCTCTTCATAGTCTACTCCCTCTTTCTGAGAGAATCCTCGAGCTACAAATCTTGCCTTATACTTTTCAATGCTACCATCTGCAGCATGCTTGATCTTGTAGATCCATTTGGAAGTGACAACTAACTTCCCTTTTGGTCTTGGGACAAAATCCCAAACATCATTCTTCATGATTGATTGATATTGTTTGATCATATCATCCTTCCATTCTTTCTGTTCTGCCGCCTCTTCATAACTGGAGGGTTCTTTATCAATAAAATCACATAATAAAGCTACATACCCGAAATTTGATCTGGTTCTCTTTCTTTCTCTATGATTCTCTTCTGGAGCCCCATATCTTTCCGCACCTTGGATAAGTTCACGTACCCAAGCAGGTTTCCTCTTATGAGGATTCTTCTCCAGAGGTGGATCTATAGGTCTTTGTGGTTCCTCTAACTCTTGATCTTCTTCTTGAGATTCTTTGTTCATGATTGTATAATGAATTCTGGGTACTTCTGCTTCCACTTCTTCAGGTTCTTTAGCAGGTCTCTTTCTAGATTTGTTGTAATTTGTGCCTTCATCAAATGTCACATCCCTGCTGATCTCAATCTTCTTGTATCCTGGAAAGTATATTCTGTAAGCCTTCGAGCTTTCAGAGTATCCCACAAATATACCCTTCTTTCCTGAAGGATCTAATTTGTTCTCTTCTCTTTTGGAATATGTATGTATACAAGACAGCCAAATATTCTGAGATGGCTGACTTCTAGTTTCTTGTCGGAGAAGAATTCTTCAGGAGTCTTGTTCTCGAGTACTCTATGTGGAGTACGGTTCTGCACATACACCATTGTTCTGGCAGCTTCATCCCAAAGATGCATAGGTAGATCTTGATCATGAAGCATAGCTCTTGCAGCTTCCATGATAGTTTTGTTCTTCCATTCTGCAACCCCATTCTGTTGTGGATTATAAGGAGTGCACAACTCCCTCTTAATCCCTGATTCTTTGCATAGCTCCTTGAATTCATTCGAAGTGAATTCTCCACCATTATCTGATCTAATGGTCTTGATATTCTTTTCAGTATGGTTCTCAATCAAGGCTTTGAATTCCTTGAATTTGTTGAATACTTCATCTTTGTTCTTCATAAAATAAATCCATGTCTTTCTAGAAAAATCATCAATAAAAGAAACATAGTATTCATACCTGCTAAGTGAGTTTGATGACATAGGACCGCATACATCGGAGTGGATGATTTCTAGAATGCTTTTGGCTTTGCTTTCGCTGCTTGGAAATGTATTCTTTGTATTCTTTCCTTTCGCACATCCTTTGCAGACCCCATCATGTTTTGCTTGAATTTCTGGAAGACCTTCAACAGCTTTACTTGCAATAGGTAGTGCTCTGTAATGTACATGTACAAGTATTCTATGCCAAAGCTCATTTGGCTCTACTGTGTCATGGATCAAGGCTTGTTCTGGATGGCCCTTCAACTTGTACAAGCCTCCTTCTTGTTCTCCAATCACTACCGCATCATCGATAGTCTTTCCTTTTGGCCACATGATGACTTGACCATCTATGAATGCCACCCTCATTCCTTTTGCATCCAATGCTGAAATGGATAGAAGGTTCTTCTTTAGTCCTAGCACAAAAAAAACTTCTTTCATTGTTAGATACTTACCAGATTCAAGCTTGTATGAAGATTCCCCACTACCTTTTATTGGATATTGGTAGTCATCTCCCAGTTTGACCTTATGTGGTGATTCATGTTCTGACAGTGTTACAAAGGATTCCTTGAATCCCGTTATATGTTTGGAAGCCCCACTGTCTATGAGCCAATCATCACTTCCATGAGTAATGTTACCTGTGACAGGTGATATCAAAACATATTCATCCTCGCTTGAAGAATATTCACTTTTATATCTGGATCTCTTTTTGGATGGTTCATCATCCTCTACAGCATGAGCATGATGTCTTCTTTTGTTGCTCTTCTTCATCTTCTTCTGTTTGTTAGGAAAATATTTTGAAAAGTGTCTTGCTTCATCACAAGTATATCATATGATCCTAGACATATCTCTTCTAGTGTTATCTTTGTAAGAACGCTTACCTTTAGAGTCATGAGGTTTCCTTTTGTTTGACTTGGAGTGAGATTTGGAGTGTACTGTAAGAGCTTGGTCTTCACTTCCCATATTCTCTTCTCGAGCTGCTATTTGGGCTTCTTCTTGAGAACATTCTTCCCATAGTCTACTGAATTTGACTAACTTCTTTCTAGCACAAATTCCTTGAATGAAAGCATCCCATGACCTAGGGAGGCCATTCAAAGTAGTCATGACAATATCTTCATTTTCCACTTCTTCATCAACAGCTTCTAATTGTTCCTTGATTTGAGAAACCTTGTGAAGTATGAATGGATAGTTTCTGCATTCTGAATCTTCACATTCTTCAGCTGGTTCCTCGGGGTCATCTTCCGATTGATGTTCTTTCCTTCAAACAATTTGGTTAGGGAATCAAACATAGCTTTAGGTGTCTTGAGAGAGGACACCTATGGGATGAGATGATCCTTGATAGAATCAGCAATTATCCTCTTTTCCATAACCATCTTCTTCTTATGTAAGGCCTTTGCCTCATCTCCATCTGGAACTGGAACCTCCTCATGAATGTAGGAGTCTAATTCATTCTCTTCCAGGACCAGGGAGATCCTATACTTCCAAGCTCGAAAGTTATCAACCCCTTCAAGATTTTAATAAAGATTGGTATGATGAGACATATTTAAATAAGAACCTCAAATGGAAATACAAAATATTTTAGATATTACCATGTTCAAGATGTCGGATCTGAAACTTGAGCTGAAATCCTGCAGTTCTGGTTCAGGAGCAACTAGGGTTTTGCTTTTCTGGAGTTCTGTCCACCCAAATGCCTTCAAATTTGTTCCTAACTTCGATTTTGGGGAGGAGATCAATCGAATACTAGGTTCACTGAAAAATTCCTCTTCTGCAAAAAGCCCTAATTTCTGACCCTAGTGACAGGTCCAAAACTGGAAAACCTCATAATTGAATTCTGTTTCGACAGAAAGATGCGCCCTAGGGAGGAGAGTAATTCCACCTTACTTTTGCTGAAAATATGTGGAGGAATATCCACAAACTAGGAAGCCCTAGTTCCCGCAGCTGCATAGTGTCTTCTTCTCAGGTTAGCTCTGATACCATGTTAGTTTTTTCAACATTTAAGCTAGCATTATGTTAGGATATTTACTGAGAGAATAACAAGTACAGCAATCAAAACACAAGCACATCACAAGAGACAAGAAACACAAAGATTTTGATAGGGGAAACCATAAATGGAGAAAACCCCGCAACTTCCTCAAGATAGAATCACCACAAGATGTAAGACCCAAAAACAGTAAGATGCACTCCCGACAGGAGTAGTCTTCTAGTCCCAGTATATTTCCTTCTTCACTAGTGTGACACACTTGAGAGAGCAAGTGATGTGATGTACAAGTGATAAATAGAGAGACTCTCACTCTCTATTTATATTCTTCCATTCACTTGAAGTGTACTTACTCACGTAGGCTCGACTTACTATTACTTACTCGAGCCTACACCTTAATTAGTGTATAATAACTCAAGTGCCCCGAAACTGTGGGGACTTACCTAATGACTTGACAAGACTTGTTTACATTATTAATCCTCCTGATCGAAACATCGGGGCATGACAACATGACTCAAATACATAATAGAAACATCCCGGAATAAACATCGGGTTACAATACATAAGATACATAGAAGAATACATTCTGAAGTTACATATACATCAACACTTTGCAACACTTACACCGATGAAGTTATGGGTGCTTCCTATGTCGAATAGGACTACAACATTATTATTTTTTATATGCCCTTTTAATTTTAATGTTTGTGGTTAGTGTATTCCTGTTAGGGCTGCAATTGATATTTTGGGAGTTTCTTCATCTTCTGAATTTGACAAGGGATTTTCAATGTCATGAGTTTCTTCTATGTTGGATTCATCGCTATCTAACTTGTCTTCTGCTTCTGCTTCACATTTATATAAGTTCTTGGTGGTCTCTTTTTTAAAACATCTGTGTCTTGGGTCCCACTTCTCGTCACAATACTTACACTTTCCTTATTTCATCCGTTGGGCTTCTAAGGTGGTTTTTTTGTCATTCCTCAGATGTGGTGGCTGGTATTTGGTGCCGGTTTTCGTATTTGGAATAGACCTTCTATCTTTGTCATGGTTTTTGTTCCACGCTTTTTTTAATTTTTCTTCAATGATTTTTGCCTTGCGTCTCACCTTGTCCAAGGTTGATACATTTCGTAGCTCTAGTTCATCTCTTATATATGGTTTTCGTCCGTACACATAAGGCTCGAGGCGTTGACTGTCTGTGAGTTATGGCACACATGTCACCAGGGATTCCCATTCATCGGTGTATTCATCGACATCACCTTTTTGCTATAGTCTGGTAAGTTTTGCGAAGAAGTCTTTTTCTTTTAAGTCTTCAAACCTCTTAAATAAATCGTTTTTGAATGTTCTCCATTTGCGCTTAGTTTCCTGTATTGTAACCTTCCACCACATGTACCAGTTGTAAGCTTGCTCTTCTAGTTGCATAGAGACATATTTTATCATTTCCTCATCAGCTGTGATATTGTGTATGGAAAAAAATTCTCCTGCCTTATTGATCCACGCCACGCTCTATTTTGTGTCTCCATTGAATTTTGACAATACTAACTTGGGTTTCATTTGATATCCATTCCTTTTTGGAGGAGAAAGTGACTGCTCATGATTTGGAGAGAGTTCATGATCGAACTCTTCTTGTGGACTTCCTCTTTTGGGAGGAATTGTCTTATCGTGCCTTGAATTTGAGGATGGTTGGTCTTCCTTTGACATATTGCACACTAATGTAGTAATTGTGTTTTCCAAATGATGCTCGAGTTTGCTTAACCCGGATTCAAACAATACTGTGATGTTTCTTTTTACACCTTCCATCTCCCAAGATACT
>LPNX010230707.1:498271-528531 GCA_001517045.1 Pseudotsuga menziesii
CTAATACCACTTGAAGTGGACTAAAACTCTAAAACCCACATGAATTCCGGAAATTAACCACAATAAAATTGAATATTGATTGATGATTTAATTAAAATGATGAGAAAACCTTTTATAGGTAAAAAATACACCATTTCACTGAAAGGGTGTGATCCTATGTTTTAGTTAATACTACATTAATATTAAAATAATTGCTTGTAATATTAGATACATAACAATATCCGTGCTAAACACCAACATGGTTTCATGTACTTGAATGAGCCCATTCTTGCTTAGCAAAAGTGTTGTCAAATTAGTTATTTATCATTTAATGTTAGGAAACTATCTATGTGAAGAGATACCTCCCAGGCCTAGATTTCTCAAATTCCAGTGTCATTTCCTGGCACATGCAAGAAAGAGACAATGTAAGAGATAAATATCAAACCATAAATATTAAAATAAGTTGCATGAAGGTAATGTAGCTCAAATCATCAATGTTACAAACAAAAAAGTACAATGTAGAATCTATGTTTACCTAAAACACAACCTCAAATTCATATACATTGATCACCACTGATCAACAAGAGTACATGCAACACCTATACCAAAATAAGACTCGAGAAGTTTAATAGTATTAGGCTTAATAACATGGTTATCTTGCAAGTAAATTTTAGTCATTCAAGTCTATCCTTGAGTACTAGTTTACTAATACTCAAGCCTACCATTGACCTTCTTCTGTTCAAATTTAAATTTAGATATTTTTTGTAGATCCCATTATAAATGACTCTCCCCATGAGGATCACCTCATCATCTCTGTCATGTAAATCCAAAGTCGAAAACAAATACCTTCAATTCTGTCTCGAGTCTATCCAAAATGATATCTTCACTACAATTAATGCATCAATGATCCAATCGTCAGGTACATGAATGATCCAATCGTCTGACGATAAGTCGTGGCATAAACCAAATATGATGAATCTTCACATGGTAGCTCCAAGTTAGATTCCATAGGTGTGGCTATCACCCTACAGTCCAACATTTTGAATCTCTTCAGAATATCCATTGCATACTTTCCTTAACCAAGGTTATTCAAGGAAATGACTTTTGATAAATCCATCTCTAGATCCTTTCTTGCTTCCTTAAATTCTTTCTTGTTTTTCATTTTTATGATCTCCATCTCCCTCGATCGAGGTGAAGTGTGTGTTAACAGTGGCTCCACAAGGGGAGAACATGCTCTTGTGGGATGCTGAGATCCCAAGGGTCTTCAATGATGTTTTTCTTTGAAAAGTCAATCACTCTTGTTAGTATCATATCCCGAAGGCTGGATAAGGTCTTCGATGCAAAAAGCTTGACCTTAGGAAACACATGTTGGGATTGTGATTGATGCATAAGCTTTCCTAAATCCGGATAAATACATACCCTTAATTTCCCTAGAGATATACTTATACTGACACAAAAAAAATCACAGGCCTTATCCAGACTTTGAGATAAGATAAATGCGTCCCAACACTGATTTTACTCTATGAATCAATAAGATTCATGCATGTCCAATTTTCAGAATGACAAAAGAATCTAGCCAAGGACAAAAAACAAGATAAACCAACCTCCCAAATTTGGGACTTCTCATGTGAATGCGGAACAACGTATTAAGATTGAAACGACTTGCAAAAATCGTAAAATGTAAGATATAATTGAAATCAATGCAATGAAGAAAATTCCTAGTAAAAATAAAAATTTGCCACTAGCCTACACCATTACCCAAAACAGACAGAACTCGTCATTTTCTTTCTCTCTTCCTTTTTTCCTTTTTATTTCTTTTCTCTTTTTTGTGGCCCTTTGGGGTTGTTACTGAAAGTAATAATTTAGTAATTGCACATTTACTAGCAAATTTTTTTCTTCTCCATCCATATTAGTCAAATAAAAACTATTCTTCCCTACTTTTTCACTTTATTTGGGAAGGTCCCAACCAGAGGGTGTTGAATTTACATTGTTTCCCTAGTTTCTCCCTTTTATTGTCCCACAAAAGGACCATATCTTCGACTTGCAACACTAGATTCTTAAGCTTCCTGTCGAAGGCATGCTTGGTTTTATTCTAGTAGTTAGTGAGGTGATCGTAATCATGCCTATGGTTCTCATCCAGCTGAACAAAAGAAATGACATGGGCTTGTAATGCCTCTAAATTAGTAACAAACTGCTATAACAATTCATACACTGACAATCTCAAGTTGATAGGAAACATTACATCCAAACCATAAACCAAATTGAAGGGGCTCTTTCCAGTAGCACATTTTTTGGTAATGTGATCAGCCCATAAGGCATACTTTATTTTGTTGTCCCATCTCCTCTTGATTTCCTCGACAATCCTCTTAGTGATACACAATAAGTTTTTATTGCTTGATTTGGTAAGGAAATTTCTGTGTGGATAGCAATGAGATGAATGTGAGAGAAAAATGCCATATCATGCACAGAAATCAATCAGCTCTGTAGATTTGAACACACTAGCATTGTCTATAGTTATTTCTATCGGTACCCCAAACCTGATCACCAAATGCATCTCCAAAAAGTCAACTATGGATGTACTAGAAGAATATCAAAGAGAAACTACCTCTACCGATCGAGTGAATTAATATATAGCTGTTAGAATCCATTTAAAATCATTACTGGAATTTTCATGGAATTCTCTTATAAAGTCCAATCCCTGCTGGTGAAAAGGGGCATCCATGATCAATGGTTCCAAAGGAAAACCAGGTTACCTTTGATGTCCTAAAAACTTTTGAAATTTGTCACAAGACCTTACAAATTGGTGAATATCTACAAATAATCTTAGCTAGAAGTAACCATCCCTCATGATTTTGTGAGTTGCTTTTCTAGCAGCAAAACGCCCCCCACAAATACCAGAGTTTAATTCCTTCATTAGTTCTTGAGCCTCGATGGAATCTACACATCTTAGGATTACCTCATTGGGGTTCCTCCAACCGAAACTGTTGTTAGTTAAACAATATTTCATGGCTTCTAATTTAAGAGATATTTGTTGAATTTTATTCAAATGAGGACATGCTAAATGGCCTAAATAAAATGATAAATCAACATATCATTCATCATTCATGCTATTGCAACTGAGAAAAAATTGCACATACCTTGATTGGGTCTTCCTCTACCTGCTTTGTCTTTTCAACCAATGCAAGGCTGCCTTCTTCCATCAGTTTCATCAATCCTTTCCCCCTTAACAAAATTTCTTCACTTGAGTTCCAAAACATACTCTTATATATTAGAAATCTAAATAACTTGTCGTCCACAACATTCTTGTCGTGACAGAATCTGTTTCACTGTAGGATGAGGCAAGTAGGCCATGACTTAGCATTCCAAATATATTATCCAAAACATTTTACTTCCTGAACTAAGGCACACCACTGCTTTTCCATGGCGATGTTTTTAAGCTCAAATCCCCTCAAGGATTTGCTCATAAAAGCTTTAGTCTGCTCAAAAGCATCACTATTTTTCTGTAACAACATAGCAGCCAAAGCAAAATCAGAGGTGAAGGAAAAAATTTCAAAATTATTTGCTATGATTTGGGCTTACCAATACTAGATCTTGACATAGGTCTTGTTTGATATTCTTGAATGCCTATTTAGCCTCCAAAGTCCAAACTATATCATGTCCCTTTTTTAGCATACTTGAGATGGCATAAGTGATTTCAACGAAATTGGGCACAAATCTTAGTAGGAAATTTATGCTCCCAAAGGATAGGATACCCTTATTACTTTTGGGTAACTGAATCTCTTTTAAGATTTCACTCTTTCAGGATCTATTTTTATCTTGTCTTTTGGACACCAGATGCCCCAATAATTTTCCTTCGACTACCCAAAAACATACTTCTTGGGGTTAAGTGACATTCCAAAGGATCTATGTCTGTCAAAGATCTTCCTTAGGTGCATGAAATGGTCTCCCCTGCACTTAAAATAAATTTTCAAATCATCTTGGTAAACCATGATAACTTTATTAAGGAAATAAAAGAAAGCATATGGCTCTTTCGAATGTGGTTCCAACATTTAACAATCCAAAAGGCACACAGACATGGGCATACGTTCCACAAGGATGGTGAATGTTTTCTTGTATCAGTCATTTTCATCAACCAGCACCTGGTTGCACCCTGAGAATCCATCCAACATGGACATCATTCCAGCAGTTGTAACTATAACACATATTCCATGCTTGGCAAAAGATAGTTATCTTTCAAGGATGCAAGGTTCAAATTTCAAAATATTGCAAATTCTAATCTCATCATTCTTATGGACTAGTACAACATTGGATGCCCACTGTGAGTAATAAGCGGGATGATGATTTCTACTTTGAACAACTTCTACAACTCTTTTTGTATGATGGGAGCCAACTTGGGATTCATGTGCCTTTGTGTCTTCTTGAAAGGTTTGGCTTGTTGTTTCAAAGGTTTTTTATGCTTGATAACTTCAGTACTGTAGGTTTTTAGCTCATCATATGACCATGCAAAAACATATTTATAATCACAGATAAACTCCTCAATATTTTTCCATTCTAGATTTCGTACTTGAGCAATCTTCACTGGTCTTGGATTTTCCTTAGAACCCATATTGACTTCAATGACCTGCTCATCCTTATCAGTGACCTTTGAACCTTTAAAAGAAACATAATCATCAAGAACTTTTTCCAAAGGTACCAAACATATAGGGATTTAATTACTTCTAAGTTGTACCATTTGTTGCTGTGGGTAACTTTTTTCTTATCCCTCGTCAATCTGGTGAGAGGCAGTTGCATTTAGACTATTTAAAAAATTCACAATGCCTATCAACTTCAAATAGGTGCTAGTTTCCGAAGTTGTCAGGAATGGATGGTCGAAACTTAGACTCCACATGGTACTTTGAAAAGGACTATGTTGTGCATGGTTCAAATCCCACATTTGAACCTATCATAGCATCTACTTATTGATTAATGATTTTCATTTTGTGGGATAGAAACTATGTGAAAAGCATAAAATGCCTTGGTCTCATACCATACATGATACAACATGTCAATATTGCTTCAAATGAGAATATTTTGCTTCAAAATGGTTCCATACTTGATTCATAATCAAGTCTAAAATTCTGAATCTCCTTTGACTTTTTAATGTTTTATTATTGAGCTCCTTTACTTATTTCAAACCCAAAAGCAAGGCCTCATATTCAATCACATTTTTAGTTGCATCAAATTTTAATAAAAATGAATATGGAACGGAGTTATAACTGGTGAAACAAAAATTATCCCAGCACCTGCACCAAATCGGGAACGTGCACCATCAAAATACATGGTCTTGAATCCCTCATGCATGTTTTTAACTATTACAATAGCCTCTTTCATTGGTTCCTTATCAAAAACCAAGATCATTTCCCTGAGAGGCGCTCTACAGCCCAGTATGGGGGAGATCATGTAACATTACGTAACATTATGTAACGTTACGTAACACATAATGTTACGTAACGTTATTTTTATTAATAAAAAATAATTTTTTTAATTATAGGCCAAAATAAATTCCGGCCAGATAAAAAACCTAATATGGGGGAGATGTTGTAATCTTCCTACCTAACAAAACAGGAAAAAAATAAAAATTTAATTATCCCTAAAAAAATATGAGTGAGGAAAAAACACAATATGGGGGAGATGTTGTAATGTTTTTACTACAAAATAATAAAAAATGTTGGCCTTGCACATGGTTTTAAAACCATAAACCATGTGAATGGTTTTAAAACCATAAACCATGTGCATGGTTTTTATGCACATGGTTTTAAACCATGGTTTTAAAACCATGCACATGGTTTATGGTTTTAAAACCATGTGCAAGGCCTCCTAAACAACAACCCATAGTTTTATTATACATGGTTTATGAGGGCCTTGCAAATGGTTTTAAGACCATGTGCAAGGCCTCCTAAACAACCCATGGTTGTAGGAGGGCCTTGCATATGGTTTTAAAACCATGTATGGGGAAATGCTGTAATGTTAGTTCATAACAAAATAAAAAATAATGATAAATATTATATGTGGGCCATAAATAATATTAAATATTAATAATAAAATATTATATGTTGACCTTAAATAAAAAGATGTGTCTTTTGGTTTGAATCAAATCAATGGATACCTATAAAGAGATTTGATCCCTCTCGGTGCTTGATAGAGCCTAGGATTTGGATCTACGCTGGTATAAGTTCCCAATCATGTTCTATGTAAAGGGGATCATTATCAACCTGCTTTGGCTCCTCCACGTTATGCAACAGTTATTGTTCTCTGAGTAACTTGACCACATAACCATCTCCAACTAGAATACTAGCCTGATAGCAATAAGTTGTGAGTGCAGATAAGCTGCCACTTGTTTCTTTATTGGATGGAGCTGCTCATCCACTGTTTGTGGCCTCTTCCTAAGATTATTTATCTTTTCTAGATATATCTCTTGGAATTCAATTACTTTTTCAGGTATAAGAGAAAAAATTTCCTCCTCAGGAGGTACAAGGATGCCATCCTCAACAAGTTCATAGCATTGCTGAAAAACATGGCAATGTATGTCTTGGTAATTTTAGTGATATTCCTCTAGTTTTCTGCTATGTTATTGTGACTTTCTCAATAGCATTTCTCTGAACTCTAGTTTGAATATTAACAAACTGCCACCTACACCATGTAAAATACAACTCATTATGCAATCTCTTTTGAAGGTGCTAGCAGAAGGGGACAATTGTATGGGAAGGATGTGGTAAATCTTACTATTTGTAGGTGTATCCTTGTTTGCATATGTCATGGAAATTCCATTGTATTATCCTGTTTTTGGCCATGGGGACCTCTCACGAGCTTGTATCCAGATCCTGTGATACATCTGGAACACCTTTCTATATAATCATTTTGAGTAGTTATCAACTGCAAGTAGTATATTACATTAGAAAAATGCATCAAAAGTAAGTCAATCCTTTCAAGATTTTTATGTGCAAAGAGGACTTAAACTTGTATAATTTTTAAGGTCTTAAGGGTGTCCTAGTTCAACTCTAGGTAGATTGAAATTAAAGTACATTATTGTTATGCTTAGGAATTCTTTGAATTCACTTCATTATTTAAATAATCCCATCAAATCTCTTGTTGTATGTGGTAAAGAAGGATATCAGAAATATGCCTTACTATCTAAAATGACAATTTTGTTTTTATTCTTACCTAATAGTATTTATCAGCTACCTGCATAACATGTTAATAATATAATGCTAACTACATAATTCCTAGTGCATTTTTTTAAACCCAAAAGGTTTCATAAGATTGGCTCCTGCAAAAGGAATAATGCCCTTTCTATTATTGTATCCCTTTGATGAGCCAATTTGGTAGGATTCCAAGGCTTACTATTGAATTGTACATGATGTAATAACCTCATGTGTAATTAGCTATAAATAAATCAACCAACAAGCATAACTTGTTCATCATAGAAAATATTAGTCCTGTGCCACTTAACAACATTACAAAGAAACTACAACCCTCCAGCATATTTTGAAGCAATCACTAGGATCATGAAGAAACTACAACCCTCCATGATAGCCTTAGAAATATGAGGTTTGTTGCTTTATCATATAACTCACTCAACAATATCGACATGGTGAAAAACCTAGATGGGAATTTGGGGACAAAATGGGACATGCTTGTCACACCACTTGTTGGCATTCATGGCCATCACTTGGTGGTAGAAGGTGGCACAAGCCACATGCAAGGGAAGTATGCAAGGGAGGACAACATTCATCAGTTTTTTGGGATGATACTGGTTATAACGCTCCATCTGAATACACCACTCATCACAGAAGCTTGGCACATGAAGGTTCTGGATGCAAAGTCAATGGAGTAAATTCAAGAAGGTAATGGGAAACTCGAGGCAGAACACGATGCCAAGACAGACACTCACATGGTCATAATGCAATGGGTACACAAAAAGATTATAGATTGAAAAGGAATGGAATTGATAAGGGTTTTATATTCACCTTGCTCCTAATGATAGCCATAACCACAATATAATGGTTCCCTTCATTACCTCTCATATTCACAGTAGGAAATGTAAAGCAACAAAGAATCATTAGGAAACAACTGAGAGAGGTGGTGCAAGAGAAAAAATTGAGTGTCAAGTACCTATTCTGGTTTTTGAGGCCGAAAACCTCAAGCACAAAGCAAGGGAAATGGAAGAGGAGCACCAGTATTTAAAGGAAGATCATGAGGCTAGCCCACATCGGCCCATGCCCAAAGGTAGGTGCCGATCATAAGGCCCACTGGAAAGATAAAATGTGAGACTCAACCAAAGGAAAAATCACTGAGGCTCATCTCATCACGTGGGGTTTTAACTTTTGAGGGAAAGGAACAAGGATACCATTGTGCACCAATTGAAGAATCTGGAGGACAAGGTTAAGGGTCACAGGATTTTCACTAGTAGCAAGAATATTGATGAGTACCTTACCCATATCATACGTGACAAGATTCTCAAGAAGTAGGAATGGAAGGTATTCCATAACCTTGGACCTCTATTGGCACACTAAGGGGTTGATGGATTGTCACTTGGATTTAGTCTCAGAGAGAAGCAATCCACTTTTGAAATAAATTAAAGAAGAGATGCACCAAATAACTGACAAATACTACTTCATGCTGCAAATCCTCCAAGTTTCAGATTGGGCTCTAGAAGATGAGGAAGATAGAGAAGGAGAAGAACACCAAGCTAGTGAAGACCCCCAACACCCTATCTATCTCCACTGAAGCAGAGCAGCAAGAATTTTAGTTTTCTACCCAACTAAGTGATTTTGTAAACAATTATTGAAGGCCATATAAAATCAGTATACCAATAGCTCCAATTCCAACAATTAGTCCAAGTATTACACCAATTGGAGGAAAACTACCACCTATTGGCTTTCCTTTTTCCACATCATACCTTGCAAAACGCTTCTTGGGTGCTTGGCATTGAGGGCAGACGAAATCATCCCGCTGCAAACATTAACAACAAGAACAAGAAGATTGATTACAATATCAATGCTATCAACATGAACACATCTTCTATGGGACACTATTCATATGTACTCAACATTCAAAATATTATCAATAGAAAAGGCTAGATTTTGCGTGCTCATCAAATGATTTAGACAAAGTGTATATGTATCCACAATCTAGACAAATATTCCTTGCGCGTGCCTATAAGAATCCAGGTAATTAGGTCAAAATGTTTCCCAATGGCTCAAAAGAATATGACACCAAAATTAATAAATATGTACTGAATCAGTGGAGGGGAAAACAATAGACCTTCCGAGCCCTAGTCAATTTCCTCCCAAATCAAGGAGGGGCTAGTATTTTTGGCGATATTTTCACATCAACCTCTGCATCTCTGCAAGCACATAATATTCATTTGGGTCCTATTCAAAACGTGTTAAAATAAAGAGACAAAAAAAAGTTCAGTCAATACTCAAGTCACTGGAAATTAGTAGTTGTGAGTTCAATTCTCAAAAATATAGTCATTGGAATATACAATTATCAGAACATCAAAATTAGACCCTGTAAACAACTATGCTAAGGAACCTCAATATTTCTGAAGTGCAAATTATATTTTAATGGCTCAGACACCAATTTCCTTCACAGACAGGGCCCTGTTAACAAACACAGGCACACCCTTGAAAGTGATTTATTTAGGTTGGAACAACTAAAATTTTCAATTACAACTAAACAATTAACAAGAGTATGAGAAAGAGGCTAACCTGCTTACTACAAAATAAACTGAATCTGGTTTTGCTTGGATGGCATTTTTGGTAAAACCCAATTTGTCAGCTGGCCAAAGTTCATCTCCAAAAAAACTACTGGTATATAGAACCTAGTCCCCGACACCATCTTCTTCAGCATTACCACCATTTTCAATTCCCTAAAAAAATGCGCCTAATCTTCATCATCAAAAAACAAATATACCCTCAAAACTCAGAGAGAAAGAGACACTTGTGGGTTTTGAGAGAAACAAACCGCAATTAAAACACCACCACCAGACTTCTACCCTAATTCCAACCCAAGAGGTTTTTCAACTTCAGCTTCTATTGTCTTTGGAGCACCTACAGTCCTTGATCTCACCTAGAAACCAGGTAGGCATTAATCTATAATCTCCTATTAATAGTGGAAACAAGCCAATGGGAGCCACATTCTGATAGAATGATTACTAGTGGCCTACCAGTTGAACAAACCAAGGATGAACAAAGTCCATTTTACCCATTTTATCCAATTTGAGGACGAATTTTGACCAATTTACCCAAAGATCCATAAATTAGGGGAGAAATACCAAAATTTTTAACCTATCATCCATAAATTTGGGTGAACCAGCTCCGTTTCTCCTTCAAAATTGGAAATTTTTGGCGATTTGACCTCCATTACCGAAGAAATCCCGGCGAATGTCAAGATTTTCCCCGTAATCGAATGGCATAAATTTCATTTTATGAATTTTTATAGTTTCACCACCCAGGCTATTTAATTTGGGGAAATTATATATATAATAAAAATGGGCTAATTTATTAAATAAAAACAGAACCATTTTAATATTAAAAATTCACCCACCTTTTTTTGGTACCCCTTAAAATTCTCCTATGGGCTATAATTCACCCCTAAAATCATCCCTGATGAATATGCCTATGATTGACAAATTATAGTTTTCCAACCCGGATTCACTGTATTTGAACCAGATTTACAATGAGCGCATGATACCACTACTCGATGCTATGGACATACTTCACAATCTTGGAGTAGTGAAAGAGGTTATTCGACTATCGACTATTTTTTGTTATTGGCGATCAATCGTCATGGAAATATAGTGTAATGGAATCCCTTATCAAGATTATCCCTATGGGGCAAGGGATTTGTACAAGAATCCAACTTATTATGTGATTGCAAAACTACAAATCCTAGAAATGTGAAATTCTGATGGAGTACAATGGAAAGCAAAACAAAATTTCAGAAACAGAGACAAAAGAAACACTCGATACAGTTATAGAAGAGATTACAAGAAGCAACAAGGGTATAAGTGATACGCCTATGACACTCCATGTTAAGAAGATGAATGCTCCATATTTGACCATGGTTGATTTAGTAGGGATAACGAGGGTCCATGTGCATGGGAAGCCATGAGATATCTATGAACATATTGCAAATATTATTAAGCAATACATTTCACCCAAAGAGAGTATCATTTTGAATGTGTTATCTACCACTTCAGATTCCCCACTTGTGAGTCCATAGTAATGTCTCAGGATGTTGATCAACATGGTGAAAGAACATTGGCCATGGTAATTAAAGTTGACAGCGCTCTTGAAGGGCTAGTGGAGAAAGTAACAAGGGACATTGTAAATATTGTTCATGGGTATGTTTTTGTGAGAAATAGACTAGGGATTGAATCTAATGAAGAAGCAAGACAGAAAGAAAGATATTTGTTTAGAAAAAATCATGATCTTTCAAGTATTGATCAATCCATGGTTGGAATACCAATATTGGCCGAAAAGCTTATGTAGATTCAAGAAATAGGAATCCTTAATTTCCTTCCTAATATTGTTAAAAAAATATAATCCATGCTTTCTAAGAGGCAGTCATAGCTTGCAGCATTTCCTAGGCGTTTTTCTTCATCAGCAGATGCAATGCTTGAGATTATGAAAGTTATGGATGCCATCAAAGATATGCTAAATTTTAGGTGAAACAATATTCCCACTTACATGAAAGTTACAAGGATTTATAATATTTGTGGAAATTGAACCCAAGTGATAGAACAATTACACTCACAAAATTGCTAATCAAACATGCAAAATTACCATCAAAGGTGACTGAAATTGGAGCATAACACTAATCTGTATTGAATAAGTGTACAATATCCAACCTTGTGAAGTCATAGGCTGTTGCAATATATAATTACATGAGATATTCAAATGCATAAGGACTCCATTAGAAATAGTAAAAAATTAGGCTTACTAAATCTAGTCAAATCCCCCATAGGTGCATAAAGCAGTTTCGAAATCCACTTAGAGGCTCACGAATTGGAAAAGTCAAGTAGGAAAGATAATAAGGGATAGAAATAAAACTCATACATGATTTTATAAGGAGAAAAGAATGGAGGATGATGTGGTAAAAAAACAAGTCAACTACACCTAGTCTAGCTTTTCCTTTTGCCTTGATCCTCAATAAAACAGGCAGCTTTACAAAAAAATAAGATATGCACTTTGGAGGATATAGAATAAAGAAGACATGCTAAATATGCTTTCCAAAATATTTCCCAAGCTCTCAATGACTTAGTTTTAGCAAGTATTGACTTCTATGACATGTAGAAGGCAACTAGCATAGAGTGGAATCTAGGAAACTAGGTAATAAGACAAAAATTGATTTAATTAATGTCTAAGGTAGGTAACTATGGGTTGATTATTCTAACACACCCTCTTAATCCTGAATTTATGAGTAAATATTATAAAACTATAGGGCCTAGAAACAAGGCTTAGTCACCCTTTACATACTGCTTGTCCATTCAACCAAGGAAAGAGGCAAAAACCCAGTGGGAAATCCTCCCTTAAACATGGACAGTAAAACAAAATTTGAAAATATTGTCATCAATCATGCTTCACAACATGATCAGAAATCTCCAACAGTTATTTGATATTGTTGAAAGTCTTCGCACAAATTTTTTTGGTGAAGATGTCTGCTACCTGTTCTGAATATGCACAAAAGAGTAGGTGAATGGTGCCATCATGCACAAGCTATCTGATGTAGTGCATATGTATCTCAATGTGTTTGGTTTGCTGTGTCTGAACTGGATCATTGCATATTCGAATGGTGCTCTGATTATAACAATAGATAATAGTTGAAAACTCTGCTTCGAAGCCACATTCACCAAGTATTCCCTGCAACCACAAACATTGAGTTGTTGCATTTACAACAACTCCTCTATACCCTGCTTATGTAGATGAGAGTGCTATGGAACTCTACTTATTTCTTGACCAGCTGATTGGTCCTTCTACAAGCATGAACACATATCCTGATGTTGACTTTCATTTTGTGTTGCCACCTACCCAATCACTGTCAGTAAACCCCATCAAATCAAGATCAGATTTAGCTTTGTAGAATATCCAATGAGTTTTGGTTCCTTGAACAAAGTTAAGGATCCTTTTGGATGCTCTCAAATGGATCTCATGATGCTGATCCATGTATCTTAAAGCCACACTAATTGCATAATATAGATCAGGTCGAGTGTGTGTAAGATAAAGCAAACACCCAATCAACTTCCTATACAGTGTATTATTTACCATAGGAGAAGAACCTGCTTCATCAAGCTTAACTCTTGAAAGTAAGGGAGTCTTGCTTGGCTTGAAATATTTCATGTTGAACTTGTTTAGAAAATATAAGGCATACTTGGACTGATGTAATTTGATTCCATGTTGGCATTGAGCAATTTTGAGACCCAATAATTGGCTCAACAATCCCAAATCAGTCATAGAAAATGCATGGTTCATTGCATCCTTCAAGGAGGAAATCTCTGTCTTTGAAATTCATGTAATCATAAGGTCATCTAGATATAAGAAAATAATCATTAAATAACCATGAATCAGCTTCAAATAAACATTAGGATCAAACTTGCATCGAACAAAACTCAATGATAGTAGAAATCCATCAATCTTGGCATACCAAGCCCTAGGGGCTTGCTTGAGCCCATACAATGATTTCTTTAACCTACACACAAAATATGGATTGGAAAAAAACATTTGAGTTTGCTGCATGTAAATCTCTTTAGTGATATCTCCATTTAGGAAAGCACACTTCACATCCATGTGATGTACCTCCCACTACTTCGAAGCTGCAATGGCTAAAGCTAACCTTATGGAGTCCATCTTTTCCACTGGAGAAAAGGTTTCATTGTAGTCAATACCATGTACTTGTGAGTATCCCTTGGCTACCAATATTGCCTTATATTTCAAAGGTGAACCATCAGAAGAAAACTTAGTCTTGAAAACCGAATTACATTGAACTAGCTTCCTCCCTGGGGGAAGATCAACCAGTTACCAAGTATTGTTCTTCTGGAGCGAGATGGATTCTTCCTTCATGGTTTTTTTCCATATTGGATCATGTGCTACATATTCATATCTCTGTGGGTCTGATTCAACCATCAGATAGCACTTCTCTGCAAACAAATGGCCTTTCATACATAGGGCACTCTCTAACTGAGATCTAGTCCTCCTAGGATCACTAGGATTTCTAGCTAGTTCCCCAGCTGCATGAATGGTCTTTTATGCCAATTTTGTTCTTGCAGGAATGTCAGTATCTGCAATTAAATCATCATTATTAGACATATCAGAATCAGCAAACTCACTAGTCTCTCCACTTACAATCAATGGATCTGGTGGTGAAGAAGACTCTCTAACTTCAACGGCTACTAAAGGCTCTTCTTGGAACTGAACACTTCTTTCAATGAAATATTTGTTAGTGCTCAAGTTGATCAGCTTATACCCTTTTTGTTATACACCATATTGGCACCTCTCCGTCCGAGTGCCGACATTCCTCATGTTGGCACACAAAAGGACATCTATGGATTGAGGTTTTCCCAGAACACTATAACTTGGCTTATTATGAAATACATTCTGCCTCGATCCAGCTAGTTACTTTGCCATTTTTGCCATGTTAGGATGTATTCGTGACTATCCTTCTATACAACTCACGAGTCATTCGTGGGTCTCCTTTGTAGCAAGTCGCGAATCTATGTATTAGCGGGTTGCCCTTATACATAGTCACGAATCATTCGTGGGTTTCTCTACTACATACCCGCTAATGTGTCTCTTAGCATTTAAACACAAAAACACATGCTAATTTGAAGTTAGTTAAGTCATTTAACTTAATTTATTTAACTGATGTAACCTCTTTAACTTGCGAAACTACCTTATTTCACCTATATAAATAGAGGTAGGAAAGGCCATGAGGGGGGACTTGAATTTCTACATTGTTATGCTGGAGGAATCGGGACTCTCTTTGCCCACACCTTTTCCTTGGAGGTCTTCCCCTTGTGTTGCAGAGCTTGGAGGCCGAGTTCTTTGGAGAAAAGAAACAGCAAAACCAGATCAAGGTTTCGTGAGGTGCCAAACTTGAAGAGAAGGTATACTTGTACTTGTTTTCAAGATTAATAAATATGTGATGTCCTTCTTATTCCCAAATCATTGTTCAATGTGTGATTGAATCTCTATTTATGATCATATGATGATGTTATTTAGATCAATTATTCATTTTTATTTGATTACCATTGTTTTATATCTGGTCATAATTGTTTGAGGAAGGTATAACTTGTTTTGCAGGTCTCTTGGAGCGAGAGGAGCAAGAAGAGGATTGAAGAGAAAGATTGGACCAGCCTTCAGTTAGTCAAGTGTGGACCTTTATCATCTCTAATATTGCTTATATATTCTTGCTGAAAATTGTCCATCTCTCTTTCAACCCCAGTACGTTGATGGCCTCTTAAACCCTAGCCATAGGATACTTTCCTTTACAACAGAACTAGCGACTATGTTGGGGAGAACCTTGTCTGTTTGGGGTTTCTCTTGATTTTTTTTCAGTATTTTGCATTGTTTCATGTCCTTCTTTCCACTTATTCATCCCTTTTGGTTGTTTTCTATCTATGTGGTAAGCCTTTTATAGCATTAGGGTTTTCTCTTTGCTCTTTTCCCCACCTCCTTTGCTTGGTTTGATGTTTGGATTATGTTTCTGGTCAGCCTCTATTAGTGATCTTTGTTTGATTTCATAATATTGTTGGTGTTGGTTTCCTTCTCCTTTTGTTGGTTAACTTCACCATGCCAAAGTAGTTGACTTGTCTCTTATGCAAGCCTTCCTTCCAAGTAGGGTTTATACTGACTTTAGGGCATTTCTAGAGTTTGTTTGGTGGTTATATAGCAAAGTTCCTTTTGCTTTGTTCTTATTATCTGCATACTTTGCTTTGTAGGTAGTTTTTATTTTGCATTTATAAAAGAAAATTAAAAGAACCTATACTTGTTTTTGCTGCTTGTTCCCCACCCTACCTCCTTCTTTGGCTTGACCTTGTTGGACAAGGTACTGAGCAGCCTTTGTTTGTAGGTTTAGATTGATACCTGGGACTTGTTGACCTTTGTTTATGTCAGTCTTATTGCTCAGTCTCTTCATTCCAAAGTTGTTGGTTTGTTTACTTTTGTAAGCCTTCTTTTCAAGAGAGGTTGATATCTAACTTTAGGGAAACCTAGGGTTTGTTTGAGGGGAGTAGAGTAGTTGTCTATTTTCTTTGCTTTTAGTACTTGCTTGCATTAGTTGTTAGGCTGATTTTTCTTTTGCATTTATAAAAGAAAAAGACAAAAACACATGTTTGCTTTATATGCATGTAGATTAGGTTTTTAGTCTAGATTGCATGGCATATCATTGTTTTTGAAAAATATAAAAAGAATTTGTTCTTTTGTGGTTTTCAAGTTTCTATTTGAAAAAGAAAAATAAAGAGAATAGTTTTTTTCTTTTTGCAGTTCATATCTCTTTGCTTAGTCATTTTGTTTCAACTTTTGAGTCAAAACACCACATAAGTTTCATGCCATTTACCCTCTGACTAAAAACAGCCCTTAAAATAAATGATATAATTTAAAAATTACTAGTAAGTTTTATTCTATAGGGTCATACACCAACTAGCTTAGGCTAGACTTGTGGGATAGGGAGCTTAAAATCCCCACAAGCGTTAAATTCAGACGTAGTTTTCCAATCACTAGGTAAATCCTTTTCTACATTGATTGTATCTAGGAAGCTCCTCTCAAACAGGAGTTAAGCACTAGGCCGCGTGGAGGCTTGGATAGAGGAGATAACCCTCTGAATCCTTGTCAAAGTGTAAGTTGGGAATTTTACGCATCTGGGGATTCTGTCTTAGACAGGGTTTTGGGCTCAGCTACACTGCCCATGCGTACGAGTTCGGCTGACGATTGTCCCCCCAGACTGTCAATATAGTTAAGTTATCCTTTAGTCTCTTTGACATCTAGGGTTCATACACAGGTACACCGGAAGGTTATTTCTGGTTGACCTTGGACGGACTTGGAAGGTAACCCTGGTAGAAAGTGTGGGAGGGAAGTGGGTGATTCCTCCGCTTATGCCTAAGAACATCTACAGGGATTCCAAGTAACTGTCTATCAGCTTTCTTCTGGAAAGTATATCTTATACATGTTTGTCTGTTTGGGATTTAGGAATTTTTTAGTGAGTGCTGTGTGGTTTGTTTGTACTTAGTGTGCCTTTAGGTGTGTGCTTTGTAATTTTGGTTTCCTATCAACCTCAGACTTTGTCTTCTAGTTTGAAACTATGGATAGCACCCCTTCGAACACCAACCAAGACATCCCCATACTGGGAACTCCTTGTACTATTCCTCTCACGAGGAATGTTGGTGTTCCCTTGATGGCCACCCTAAATCTACCTAGATTCACCCTAGGGCTCTCGGTGTGGTTGTTTTCCACTCCAACTATCCTAAATGCTCCTGATGCTTCTCAAGCAAGCTCCTTATATCAAGGGCATCAAAACACTGTTTCCCCTTCACCTGTAGTTGATTCTCCTCCTCCTTCTACCTCATGCGATGAAAGTACTGATACTAGTAACTGACAGTCTAAAAGGAGTAAAAGAAGGAGGAACAGGAAGAAAGCACATAAGCAAGGGGGCACCCGTTCAACCTCTATAAGTCAAGTTGAACCTCACCACCCAGCCTCTGCAGGTCATGCTGGGGGCACCCATCCAACCTCTGCAGGCCATGTTGGATCTAAGCACTCAACCTCTGCAAGTCAAGTTGATCTTCACCATCTAGCATCTGTTGAGCATGATGGTGGGATCCTTCCAACCTTTCCAGTTCATGTCGGATCCAGTCACTCAGCCTCTGGTATTCATGCTGATGGCACTCGTTCAACCTCTGTTCAAGTTGAACCTCCCCATCCAACCTCTGTTGTTCATGTTGGATCCATCCACCCAGCCTCTGTTGTTCATGCTGGGGGCACACACTCAACTGCTGAAAAGCATGTTGATCCTAACCATTCAACCTCTGTTGTTCATGTTGGTGGTGCTCATCCAACCTCTGCAGGCCATGTTGGATCCAGTCTCTCAGCCTCTATAAGCTATGATGGGGGCAGTCTCTTAGCCTCTGTGGTTCATTCTGAAGACAATCCGTCAGCCACTGCGAGTCATGTTAACACTATTGAAAAGACTATCCGTTCAAAACGCAAGACCAAGTTTCCTTCTAATCTTTGTGAGGGATACCACCTTACTTATAAATTCCCTTCTATTGCTGAGGTGCTAAGAGTTTGGGCTCATGGTCCTCTCGTTTTTGAACATTCTGAAGTCTCTCAACAACCAGCCTCTCTTAGTGAGGTTGGACCCAGTCACCCAGCCTCTGTAGTTCATGCTGGGGGCAAACTCTCATCCTCTGCAGGTCATGTTGAGAGCATACAGTTAGCCACTGCTAGTCATGTTGACATCGTTGAGAAAACTGGTCATTTGAAGTGCAAACTTAAGTTCCCTTGTATGTTATGTGAGGGAGATCATCTTACTCACCCGTGTTATACAGCTATTTGGCACCTCTTCGTCTGAGTGCTGACATCCCTCAGGTTGGCACACAAAAGGACACTTATGGATTGAGGTTTGCCTAGTTTCATTATACCTTGGTTGATGATGAAATACATTGCCTATATGCCCAGCTGGTTACTTTTCTATTTTGAGATTTTGAGTGCATGCGCGACTATCTCTATTGGCATCTCGCGCATATGCGTGAGTATTATGTTCAGCAGGTCGCGCATACATCTATGCGCGGGTTGCAATTGTATAGAGTCGCGCATCATGCGCAGGTTGCTTTACTACAGAACCACGCATGGTTTCCTCAAAATTAGTTTTTAAAAACACGAGTTAATGGGAGATTAGTTGTTTCATTTACCTTAATCCCATTAACTGCTATAACCTCCCTAACCTTCGAGAACTGCCTCATTTCATCCATATAAATAGAGGCCTTGGGGAGGGTGTTGGATATTCATACTTGGAGAGAAAAGTTATGCTGGTGGATTTTCTACAGAATCTTTGGAGCAGAGAAACTCAGAGTCCTTTGGTGACAGAGGAGTCCCTTGTTCAGACATTGGGTTGTAACCTAAACTCCCTCTATTATTGTTAATAAAGCAGATTACTTCTTCCATATTGTGTTTCATGTGTTGTGGCTTGGTAAATGTTTATATTTCATTATAATATGTGATTTACCTAACCTGCATCTTTATATATGAATCATACTGTATATTGGAAGAATCTTTGTTAACAGGTTGAAGGAGGAACTATCCTAGAGATTGTAGAAGTGAAGCAAAGAGGAAGAAGTTAGCTTGGATTAACCTTCGTTTATTACAAGTAAGTTCCTGCTACTTCCCTATTTCCTATTTGTGCTTTTATAATCAAATTGTCTACAAGTGTTAGAGTATGTTGGTAACCCCCAGACCTAGGTTAATAGGTGAATTATCCATTACAACAGAACTGGCGACTCCACTGGGGAAGCCAAGTCTGCTTTAGGTCTTTTTCTGTTGTCCTGACCAGTAATTGCTCGAAGTTTTGTTTGTGATCTTGTGTCCTGCTTTCTTACTTACTGTAGCATTTGAAAGTCTTGGGTCTTTCTCTGTTTTTGAGAAATTTTCATACCCATGCGCGGGTTGTCATTCTAGACAGTCACGCATACTGAGTTACATACGTGGGTTGTTCTATAGAACAGTCATGCATCATGCGCGACCTGCACTACTACACAGTCGCACATACTCCTGAAAACTGTGATTTTTGTGTTGAAGTTTGCTTGTTCTTTGGCATGTTATAAGTCCTGTTTTCTGTTGAGGCTTTCTTTAAGAGTGTTGCAGAGTTGTCTGAGTGTGTCAGGTGATCACGTCTTAGTGCTTTTCGAAGCCCTTGGGTTCTTTTTACTTGTGTTATTTACTGTCTGCATTTTGAAACTTTCTGGCCTGTTTGGGTTATTGGTTGAGTGCCTGAGTCTAGATCAGTGATCAAGGTCTTAGACTCTGTCTGTCCAGTCTGCTGTCTATCATTTTTTGGTCTGTACTTGCCTGTTTGAAAGTCTGCACTGATCTTTAGGTCATTGTTTGCACCCAAGTTGAGGTCCTGGCCTGCTTCTTTTGCTGGTTTTTAGGGTCTGTCTGCCTTTTAGTTTCAGTTTGTGTTCTTTATACAGTCTATAAGTGTCAAGTATACTCAAGCATTGCATTTATAAATGCACAGTACTTTTTGAGCATTTTTTAAAGTGAAAAATAAAACATAGTTAATCTCTTGCATTGTAATTTTTTGCATTAGAGTAGTGTTTGTTTCAGTTTAAGAAATACATATCTCAGAAAAGTACAAAACATATAGGCTAGTTTCTCTTATTTAAGTGCTGATAGTTCATCATATATCTTTAAAAAAAAAATGAAAAGAAGCTTATTTTTATAGTGTTAGTCTGCTTTAGATGCACCTTTATTTCATTTATTTTCTGCTGAGTCAAAACACCACACAGTCCATCACTACCGCTTCCTTTGAGTAAAGAACAACCCTTAAAATTAACGCTTAAATTTAAAATCTATTAGTAATTTTTTATTTTTAGGGCCTTCTACCTACTAGCTTAGGCTAGGTTTGTGGGCTAGGGAGTGTAAACTTCCCACAAACTTTAAACTCAAACGTAGTGGGCCATTCATTAGGTAAATCCTTGGTTCTACCGCTGTATCTGGGAAGCTCCTCTCAAAAGCGAGTTAAGCACGAGGCCGCGTGGAGGCTTGGACAAAGGGGATAACCCCCCGAATCCTTGTCAAGACGTAACCCAGGAATTTTACGCATCTGAGGATTCTGTCTAGGCATAATTTCGGGCTCAACTACCCTGCTCATGCGTACGAGACCAACTTGCGACTGTCCCCCCAGACAGTAGGTATTGTCAAGGTAGCCTTAGTCTCTTGTCTTTTAGGGCTCATACACAGGTAAACCGGAAGGTTATTTCTGGTTGACCTTGAACGGACTTGGAAGGTAACCCTTGTGGAAAGTGCAGGAGGGCAGTTGGGTGATTCCTCTGCTTGTGCCTGAGAACCCCTCAAGGAAGCCAAGTAACTGTTCATCAGCCTTCTTTTGGAAGGTATATCTTTATAGCCTGTTTTGCTTGCTTGAGACTCTAGGATCTTTTTAGTGTATGCTCTGTGGATTTGCTTGTGATTAGTCTGACCTTAGGGTTTTGTTCGTTTGAGTCTTAATTCTGGAGGACCAAATGCATAGAAGGTCAAGAAGGTTGAGAAACCTTCCTCCTCTCACACCACTGGAACCTCCACCTTTAAACCAAAGGAGGAGATTAAGCACAGGTGGTTCTTTTGAACCAGTAGGAACTAGTGAGGTTCTTGGTGAACCTGATTTAATAGCTAACCGCTTTGATTTAGACACAGTTGAGATAGAAGAGCTGCAAGCTGACGAGCTTGCAAGACATTATAATACCCCCTTGACTGATTTGAACGATCCAGTGATCGTGCAGGTTAGGCCTTTTAGTTCACTAGTACTAGGTGTACCTGTAGGTAGAGCTATGTCTTCTGAAGGAGAAAGTCCATTTGTTTTCACCTCAACCCTTCCGGTTGAAGGGGTACTACCTCCCCCGGTTAGTACCCCTAGATCTAATTTACCTTCCACACCCCTAACTCCAGCAAGCAGGGTGGTCCAACCACCTGTTTACTCGAACATTGGAAGTATGTCTAGTGATATGGCTACTGGGATTCCCAGTATACCTACAATACCTTATTCTTTTCCTTACCCTACCCATAGTGGTCCGGTGGGATCCTCGGCCTTTGTCCAAGGATTCCCTTGGAATGGGGGGCACATACCCCCTTCCAGTCCATACATTGGTCCACCTCCTGCCTATGTAGGAGTGCAGTTTGGTAGAAACACCTCTTATGGGAAAGGCTACCAAACACCTATTTCGACCCCATATACGAGCTCTCCCTTCTGTTTGTTTAGTGCAGGGATACCAGCTCCAGTCTTTCAGACCCCAGCTTCTAAGGGGATGGGCCGACCTACTTATACTACACCCCCCACCCAAAATCTGGTGGGCTATGGATGGAACCCATTCCAAAGCAACATACCCACTTCACAACCGGTGTCTGGGGGCAACCCCACTTTTACTTATGGGAATGTGGGGGCAAGTCCCTCTAATACCCAAGCTAGCACATATACTACACCGGCTAGGCCAAAGCTTCCTTTTCTGGCAACTTTGAACTTGCCAGACTTATCGAAATTGATGAACGATCCGGTGAGGCATGACCCTTTGTGGCCACCTGTTCCCACCAAACTGCCTTCGAACATCCCTAAGTTCGAAGGGAAAGCTGGTGAAGATCCTGGGGCACATGCCACCACCTTCCATCTTTGGTGTTCTTTCAACTCATTGAACGAGGATTCAGTGAAACTTAGGCTGTTCCAGAGGACATTAACTGGCACTGCAGCAAAATGGTACATTGAGCTGCCTTCTGCTACTTTTAGCAGCTTCTAGGACTTGGCTACAGCTTTCCTTAGCCACTTTCAGCTTCCAGTTCGTTACGATTTCGGAACGGACTTGTTGTCCACCTTTAGACAAAATAAGGCAACCCACATCTTGGATCATATCCAAGAGTGGAGGAGGCGAAAGAGCCTTATTAAAGCTACCATCCCTCCTGAGTTTTTACTAGAATGGTTGCTTAAATCTTTATTGCCCTATATATCTAAGGATGTTTCTACATCAGGAGTGACTAGTGAGGAAGAAGCCATACTCAGGGCCCAGCAGTTAGACTTGATCTACTCACAATCTGGGATCTTATACGAGATCATCCCTGAGGCACCAAGGACTTCTCATGAGGCCGAGAAACCTAAGACTGGACCCCATGCTGATGGTGTGGTTGGGTCCGTCAGTTCTCCCACTGTAGAGTCTTTGACAAAAAAAATTCAACAATTGTCTGTCAAATAGTCTACAGCGGAGGCAGCAAAGGCTACCCCCTCTCCCCAAAATGCAAATGTATTTGCTCAATCTTCTCAAAAGGGCAATCAGCAGTCCGGCAGTAAGAAGAAGAAGGGAAAAAAAGGAGAGGGAAACCAAAACCAAAACAAGCCCAAGCCCGCAAACAATGCTGATGGGGGCAAGAAAGATAAAAAGAAAGTCAATTTTCCTTGTAAGTTGTGCCAGGGAGACCATTTGACCCACCTTTGTCCCCTCATGGAACAAGCTCAGAAGCTGTTGAAAACCCAACCAACGGCTGTCCGGAAGGATCCATTTCCCCAAGGACAGAATTCTGCGTCAGCTTCTACTGTAGCAGGGGGAAGCCAAGCTGCTCCTGACCCTATTTATATCAACATGGTTAGATCCTCTACTTTGTTGCAAACCAGGAAAAAGAACTATGAGAAGGAGAAAGAGACCAAGGAGAAGGGTAAAGCTGTAGCTGAACCTTCCAATCCTCTTACTATAGAGAAACCATTGGAAATAATGCCAAAGATACCCAAGGGTGTCTTTAAGAAGACTTTGCATAATCCCAACAGGGTTGCTTCCAACTACTCAGTAGTTGAAGATCTAGCTCAAACCCCATGTGCAATGTCTGCTTTGGAGGTGCTTCAGAGTTGTCCCGCCCAGCAGGATGCCCTTTTAGCGGCTCTAGGTAGTATGGACTCTTGAAGTCTCACGGCGAAGCTTTGTTTGTCTGATGTCAAAATTTACCTCCCTTACCATGTAGCCCTATCCATAGATGTTGTCCATGGTGGTAAGACCATTGGACGAGCTGTAGTGGATGAGGGAGCCTCTACCTGTGTCATGTCCCTGGCATGCTGGAAAGCTCTAGGATCCCCAGAGCTAGTCCCATCAACCACTTTACTTACTACTTTCAATGGACGGTCTTTTCGTCCACATGGTATCTTGCCAGATTTCGAGATTAAGTTGGCAGGAAAAGCAGTCTCTGTTGAAGTTGAAGTGATTGATGCCCCCTTGGACTATAATTTACTTTTGGGGAGGAATTGGACTTATGCAATGACTACTGTTGCATCGGTTGTTCTTCGTGTTGTGGTATTCCCACATGAGGGCAAGTTGGTTACTGTTGACCAACTTGATTTTACTTGAAAGGGCCGTTTAGAGTCTAAATATTCCAATGTACCATTGGTTGATCAAGCCAAGCCTGCTCAGAGCTTGGGGGCTGGATTGTATTCATCTTTGATGGGCTCATTCGACATCCCAGCCCCGGTTAACTATATCGGTTCCACTAGTGTGGGGAATTCCATCACTTCAGTGGTGGATAGGACTGATCCTTGGGTTCTCCCAACCCCCCAGGAACCGGAAGTGCCCTTGTTAGCGGTGGAAGTGGCATATCAACCTATTACCCAAGCCACTACAGATTCTATTCCAGATCCTCTTTCAGTCTCGGATGATCTGGAAGAATTTTATATGCCTGTATGGGCAGAGAACTCTTTACATTCCATAGATTGCTTAGAAACTATTTTACCTTCCGATGAAGCCATTCTGGAAGCTATGTGTGCACGTGAGAAGATATGTGAGGATCTTCATCACCGGTCTTATTTCCTTCCAGAGCTAAGCAAGATTGAAAACCAGGAGTTCCACGTGAGACTGCCTGGAGATGTTGATGTACCTCTGAACCCTTTGCCTAGGGAAGGGGTGTTTGCCGAGGGGAATATGGCAAACATTTCCGCTACTATACCAATAAACATTTCCGTCAACCCAGATGTCGTGGAAAACATCTATATAGGAGCAAACTGCTCTCCAGAGGAGATTGCTATCTATACTGCCCTTTTCAAGGAATTCCGCGATATCTTTGCCTGGTCATATGAGGAGATTCCAGGCATTGATCCATCTATTTTCCAACATGAGATCCATACCTACCCTGATGCCAAACCAGTTTGGCAGAAATTACGCCCCGTGAACCCGCGTAAAGCGGCGGCTATGAAGGCAGAGGTTGAGAAGCTCTTGAAAGCTGGTTTTATATATCCTATTGCTTTGACTGAGTGGGTGTCCAACCCAGTTCCTGTTGACAAAAAGAAAGGGACTATTCGCGTCTGTACTGACTTTCGAGACCTTAACAAAGCTTGTCCCAAGGACAATTACCCCACACCATTCATTGATCAGATCATTGATGCATGTGCGGGGAGTGAAGTTTTTTCTTTTATGGATGGTTTTTCCGGCTACAATCAAATCCAAATCAAACCGGAAGACCAGCATAAAACTGCTTTTATTTTCCCTTGGGGTCCATTCGCTTATAGAAAAATGCCCTTTGGATTGAAAAATGCAGGGGCAACCTTTCAAAGAGCCATGAACTTTGCTTTTCACGATATAAAAGCCATTGTCGAGCCTTACCTAGATGATCTACCTGCACATTCTCGCAAGAGGATCCAGCATCCTGATCATTTGAGGTTGATTTTTGAGAGATGCAGATATTACAAAATTCGCTTGAATCCCCACAAGTGCGCTTTCTGCGTCGAATCAGGGAGACTACTAGGATTCATTGTTTCAAGCAGGGGCATTCAGGTGGATCCCCTAAAAGTAGAGGCCATTGTAAATTTGCCTCCTCCTCGCACACTCAGGAAACTTCAGAGTCTACAAGGAAAGTCTAACTTCCTTCGAAGTTTTATTGTAAATTATGCCAAGATCACGAAAGGTTTCATGCGCCTGCTTAAACAGGACACCCCATTTGTATGGGATGAAGCTGCACAACTCGCGTTCGAGGCATTGAAGAAAGCCTTGTTGTCGACTCCTTTATTGCGCCTGCCGGACTATTCTAGGGACTTTATATTATATTTGGCTGCATCGGAGTCCACCATTGGAGTAGTGCTAGTTCAGGAAAATGACAAGCTCGTTGAGCATGTTTTGTATTATCTTAGCCGTGCTTTGGTTGGGCCTGAGCTTAAGTACTCTCACGTTGAGAAGTTAGCCTTAGCGGCTGTCTATGCTGTACAGAGGTTACGGCACTATATCTTATTGAGGACCACTACTGTAGTGGCGGATGTAAACCCTTTCCAATATGTTTTATCCCGACGCATTGTTGGGGGGAAATTCAACAAGTGGATAGTCATTCTCCAAGAGTTTGACTTAGTTTTCCAATCCGCTAAATCCAAAAAGTCCTTAGTATTTGTTGAGCTTATAGCAGAATTCCCTACGGAAGATGATGTAGTGATTCAAGATGACTCATTCCCAGATGAGCACATCTTCCTTATAGCCACCTCTGATCCTTGGTATGGAGATATTCTCATATATCTCCAGACTTCGAAGTGTCCTGCCGCTTACTCTAGAGAAGACCGACGTAAGTTAAGACTTCATGCAAAAAACTACCTCATAATAGGAGATACTTTATATCGAAGAGGGGTAGATTCTGTCTTGCGTCACTGCCTTACTCATGAGAAAGCGGAGGTTGTCCTAAATGATTCTCACAGTGGAGCATGTGGGGGTCATTTATCTGGGTTAGCAACGGCCCAGAAAATCTTACGTGCCGGTTATTTCTGGCCCTCAATCTTTAAAGATTGTGTGGAAGCAGTAAAGTGTTGTCACCCTTGTTTCCCGTTGTCTCGATAGGCCCCTTCACGAAGTGGGGGATTGATTATATGACATGCAACCCAGCCTCGGCTAGGGGGCACAAATACATCATTGTCGCTGTCGACTATTTCACCAAATGGGCAGAGGCAATGCCTACTTTCAAGGAAGATGGGGAAACAACAGCTTTCTTCGTTTTCAATCAGATTATTGCTAGGTTCGGTATTCCAAAGGTGATTTTCACTGACCATGGAAGTCATTCTCAAAATAGCATGATGATAGAACTGACCTCCATGCTCGGATTTCGACAAGAACACTCTTCTCCCTATTATCCGCAAGCAAATGGTCAGGTTGAGGTTGTGAATAAGACTTTAAAGACCATTCTTAAACGTACTATTAATACAGCCCGCTCCAATTGGCACATCATGTTATATGCTGCTCTTTGGGCTTATCGAACCAATGTCAAAACTGCTACGGGTTTTTCCCCCTTCCAACTCGTTCACGGGGTGGAAGCTATTACTCCGATTGAATGCGAAATCCCATCGTTACAGATAGCTATTCATGTGCTTCCTGACACGACTGAGCTTGAAGAACGGTTGTTACACTTAGAACACCTTGATGAACAGCGTAGAGATGCGCTGACCGCGAACCAGGCTCACAAAAATAGGGTTAAAGCTCAATACGATAAATCAGTCAAGCCTAGGATTTTATCTGAAGGGGAACTTGTCTTGCTCTGGGACCAAGATAAAGAACCCCTGGGGGCAGGTAAGTTCAAGGCCATGTGGTTGGGACCCTATGCCGTGTCTAAATTTCTGAGTAAAGGCGCATATGAATTAATGATTATGATGGGAATAAGCTGTCCGAGCCTAGAAATGGGCTCTACCTGAAGAAGTACTACGCTTAGGCCTAGCAATTTTTCTTGTATATTAGTGTATGTATTTTATGTACATTAGGTTGTTAGTTTTGTTTTTTATATGATCTGCTGGTGGTTGCAGATGTCTTCCGGAATGTATGTAGGTTTTGCTGATGGTGCCAGCTGTCATACTTGTAACCTGGCTTCGGCAGCATGGGTTATTTATTCTCCCATAGGACAGCTTGTTGCCGCGGGAGGCGCTTGCTTAGGTATTGCCTCTAATAATGATGCTGAATATAGGGCGGTTATTGAGCTTTTATGGGACGCGTTGTCATGTGGTATTACCCAGCTTGAGGTCCGTTTGGATTCCCAATTGGTTGTTCCCCAGCTCAATCGAGCTTACCAGGTACGAAACTCTACATTGTTACGTCATTTCATGAGAATTCGTTCATTGGAAAGACATTTTGAAGTTATTACTTTTAATCATATTCCAAGGAGTCAAAATTCATTATCTGATGCATATGCAAATTACATTTTAGACTGGCATCTCACACACATTCAATAAAATTATACAGCAAACACATAAAAAACATTTGTAAATATACTGACACCCAAACACAATATATATATATATATATATATATATATATATGTAAATATCTGTTCATACAATAGATAGGTCGAGTCTGATCCGTAGATCCCAAAATATCCAAAATATACAAAAATATGGATCATAGTCCATCAAAATGCCCTAAAACTATGACTGTCCACCGTGACCACTAGGACCTGGCCGGTCCTCGTGATCTCTGGGCCCCCTGGCCTCCTCAGCCTCCTCGGCTGCAACTGCCTCAACCGCATCCCTGTAGACCACTACTGCCCTAGCTACCCGTCTGAAAAGATGTAGCCAGGCTGGGGGCACCCCAACGACGAACTTTTGCATGGCTGCAGGGAGATGCTCTATCCATATGGTGGGTACCCGCTCGGTAAGCCTATTCAGCTTCGCCTCGAGTACCTGGATCAGCCCAGGATCTCCTCCTGCCACAGGACGTACGAAGGTACGTGGGTGCCCTGCGGGGCGGACCGGTCCAATATCTGCATTTTTACATATGAGTAGGGTCAGACTTGTGCATATGTATATATCATACTATTAAAAAAATTTATAAAAATTTAATAATGATAAAAATTAAAAAGAATTACCCATCTCTCCCCATGCTCCTCCTGGAGGGAGGACTAGGTCTGGATCACCTCGGAAATCTAATCCGACATATGGGAACTGCTCCAATGCGGGCACCTGACGTTCCCACCATGTGTAGAAATCATCGTCATACATACTATGTACTACATCTCCTCCTCCGTGACGGAGGAAGATGTCACCCCACCTGCTAAGCCTCGACTGACGTGGATGTCTGACCTCTAAGGGTATCGCAGGGCTCATAGTCGGCATCCTCTCAAAGAAGAACGCAACCAATATGCTAGCATACCCGAAGTTCTTCCGTCTCCCTCTCCTGCAATCGGATAATTGCCTCTTCATAAGAGGGGCAATTCCCGAGCACCAGTCATATAGGGTGCCTCTGAAACAATCAAATGCCACTCTCATCTGAGTCCTGGTGGCATGATGTAGTCCTGATGCCTCTGAAAGTCTAACCACAGTACTGGTCAATACCTGTAATGTAAAGTCCTGTATGTCTACGATGTGAATGCTACTACCCTTCTTCTATGTCCCTGGTCTACAGAATACGTCAACATAGTTCTGGACACTCAAGGGGTCACCACCCCTGCCAGTTCCCTCCAGGTTCACCAGGGCTCCCCGATGTGATAATCCAGTAATGAAGTAAATATCCTCTACGGTCAACTCCAATGTCTCACCTTGGATGTTAAACATCCCTAGGTCATGGTCCCAATAGCTGATCAAGAACTCTAGTATGCGGACATTGGCCCGCATAGGTGATGTACAAAAAAACTTGAATAGCCCACTATTCCGCAATGCTTGGATAGTAGGCGGGCTTTGGAGAGCCTCTTGGTCCATTTGCTCATGTTCCCGCTCCCTCCACTCCAGCACCATGTTTTCCTGACAAAAAATATACAGTTTAATTCAGTAATTCATCATCAAAATTAAAAAATTTGAACTATTTTCAAAGCATTTATCTTTAGCGCAGTATGCGCGACTTCCTTATGCAGCAGCCCGCGCATGAAACGCGTATGCGCGAATTTCATGCGTGGCAACCCGCGCATTCATTCTGCCATCTTTTAAACTGATGAATTAAAATGAATTGACCATTAAAATTAAAATTTGTTTGGATGAAATTAAAGAGCACAGGGTGTAGATTTACCTGACACTGACGGATCTGAATTCCACCGGTCCAATTGTCCACAACGAGCAATCAAAGATAGAGGGTAAAATGCTCCTTTTTGGTTCAAAAAGTGAAATGGTAAGAAATGTTTTGTTTTTCAATCTATTTATAGAAAAATTATTTCACAAAGTGGGTTTTTTCTATAGTTTGAAACGTTAATTGATTAATACCATCCCTTTTTGTGCCTTGGAATAGGTTATTAACTATTTCAAAGTGTTGATGCTTCTATAGGGTGGTTTTTGCTCTTTCCAACACATGTTGGAAACTTATCATCCACATTAACCTTAGTATTCAACATTTTGCCATGGACTATGGTATTCTAAGCCATTAGTCCCTTGTCTCTACCATTGTTCTTCTGTGGCTAGGATCCCTATTTCATGAGTATTATCCTTATATGCCATTGCCAGCCTTTGATACTCATTTCCGTCATTGTTTCAGGCCCAGGGGTTTCCTCATAGCTATTTTTCACGCCAAATAGAGCTTCATACGAATCTCTCTTTACAAGCTATCCCGTTATAGGACTCCCCACCTT
>LPNX010230707.1:530670-612862 GCA_001517045.1 Pseudotsuga menziesii
TCCATCACAACAACCCGTGCCCTGCTATCGCAGAGGTGTGAAGAGTGTGGTCCAAGACTCAAGTTTTTCCTTCTCCTGAACAACCTATAGTTTCTCAACAATCTCCTCAACCTTTGGTTGATCAAGTGGTCGAACAAATCTCAGATTTGGTTGATCCCACTCTTCTTTTAGAGAGTGATCCTGTTGTGATTGAACCAATGTCATCTTTGGTCAATCCCACTCTCCCTTCAGAGAGTGACTTTCACAAAGTGGTTGAATCGATTCCAATATCGATCAATCCCACTCTTCCTTTGGAGAGTGAAGTGTCTACTAGTCACATTTTCTTCACTTCCAGTTCAAAAATTACTAAACAAGGGGGCACTGAACTCGCTTCAGATCAACCCCCACCAAGCTCTCGGATTGCTTCCTTTGATTGGGATAGCCTAGTTGAACCGCGCCTTCCTTCTAATGCACCTTTCCAGATAAAGGTCAGAGTTGAACCCTATACGATTCCTCGTTGTATTGTTGATGAAGGAGCCTCAGTTAGTATTTTTTCTGCTCGTGCTTGGCAGGCATGGCATCTCCCAGCCTTGTGTCAACTGCTAGTCAGTTACTAGCGTTTGATAGAAGAACTTGTATAGCCTTGGGAATTCTTGCTCAAACACCTGTTACTTTGGGTGGGAAGACCGTCTTAGTTGAATTCATGGTGATAGAAGATCCCTTGGACTTTAATATACTCCTTGGACGTGATTATGTCTATGCCATGCAAGCTATGGTGTCAACATTCTTTCATGTGATGTACTTTAATCATGGAGAAGAAATTGTCACTATCGATCAGTTGGATTTTCTTGATCCATATCCTAACCCAACTAGAGACCAGGTCTTTCCTTTATTGATTCCCAGTGTTTCTATAGACACTACCCCGCCACAGGTGAACTATGTGGCCTCTTGTCCTTTGTGTTCAATTGCTACTGAGAAGCAGCCTCTGTTTTCATGCTTACCTTCTCGGGACTTGGTCCCAGCAGTTGACCAGGTGAGTTATCCTATACAGACTATAGAGCCTTCTCTCCACTCTGTCAATCCATTTGAAAGTTTTGACATGTTTCTTATCTCGGATGACCTTCTTCCTTTGGATGAAGTCTTCCTAGAGTCTTTCATACAGTCTGACCTTCTTTTGGATGTTGGTTCAGTTGTGAATAAGTCTAACCCTGATTTTCCTAGTAATCCTGACCTTTCTTCTTATGTTGGTCTTGTTGAGTTTTTGGACTCTTCCTTCGAACAGCAAGTCAGTGATCCTGATGAGTTTGATTTTTCTTATGAATTTTTCAACTACTGTGATACTGAGTTTGTTCCTACAGACTCTATATCCCTTGTTGATTTTTGTTGTCCTTCTGAGGTTGATCTTACTAATTATAAACCCTCGAGCCTTGGTTCTATAGAATCTTCTTCGATCGATTCTGCCTTGACTTTACCTTTTATAGAAGATAGCAAAGTCACATGTGTTTCTGCCAAAGTGACCCGGATCGGATCGTTTCTTCTGAATATGATTATGATGTTGTTGTTTCTTGGAGACAGGATTTGTAGTTGGGTTCACAACTGTTTACTGGCCTCACCTTGTTGTTCAAGTCATAATTGCATTTTCATGTGCCCTTCTCGCGCTTATGAGCCTGATGTCGGCTTCCACGCTTTTAGCTAATTGTATATGCCCTCATCTTTGTTCTCATCATCACCTAGCCTTGTATCATTTTGCCTTTGCAACTTGACACCCTTTACCTTGAGGAGACATTCCCTGAGTCTTCTTATATTGCTCACTTTCCTTGCATTATGCATAGGTTTGTTCCTTGCGCTTGGAACTAGTTTCTCCTGTCTATGACACTCGTCTCCTCGCATTTAGAGCATTCTTTCTACTCTCCTTCGAGCTCATTAAAAACAGTAAGGAGGCCGCGAGTTGACTTTTCCGGACTCGTTAAAACTTTATGGGAAATATTTTGAGTTTCTTTAGGCCCAGTTCTGACTCCTCAAATTAGACTTGACTACCAAGTAAACTTGTCCATTGAGGCTCGTTAAGAATATGTGAATGGGCATCCACATTGGTGGTAGGTTATCACTTTCCCGGACCATGTGGAATAATACAAGAAAGGATCCCTCTCTTTTCTTTTGAATTGAGAAGAGTATTCTCAGGCATAGGTTTATCTCTTTTCTGGACCTGAGGGACTAAACATACAAAAAAGGAACCCTCGGTATGAGCTTAGTTTTCTCTTTTTCGTGCTCAGGACCAAAACATGAAAAAGATTGCGAGTGTACTTTATATCTTTTTCATGCTCGTTAAGCCCTAAAGAACAAAGCATCGAGTTTATTGTTGTAAGCCCCATTTCTCGTAATCAAATGGATCTTTCCGAGTGATCTTCCCTTCCTTCACACTCGTAAAACTCAGGCTATTTTATGCTTCTTTTGAAAGAGCGTTGGGTAGGTGGTAATTTAACCTTTTTCGGACCTTCATGACTAAGTACAAAAAAGGTGCGCCTTTTCTTCTTCGGAAGTTAAGAGAATTCTTCTTTGGTTTGTTTTATACTTTTTCGGCCTCAGGAGACTAAATTGTATGAAAAAGGACCCCCCTAGAGTCTTCTTTGGATTTTTCACACTCTCTAAACTATGAAAACACCGTTGAGCATGTACTAGTTCGGGCTCGTAAAATCCACGAATCAGTGCCTTATCAAGCATTCTTATTTCTTTTCTTCGAGCTTGCCAAAAATGAAGATGGTCCCAAGTTTGCTTTCTTGGACTCGTTAAACCTTTACAAGAAAGAAGGGAAGGGGAGGTTTATTTCCATGTCTTTTTACATCACGGCAGCAAGTCTTGTTTCCTTGAACAAAGCACCAGTTTTGAGTCTATGAACAGTTGGGTCCTAGTATTTTGACCTTATCCCAATTCAGAGTTTCTTACTCCTCCAGTTGGTCTCTTTTCCAATTATATGGGGAATCTGTCAATGTCTCCTACATTGCATATTTGTTTCATTGGTCCTTTTGTGTCAAAAGCTGCCTAAGTCACTTTTGTGTCGTGCTCACTGTTCAAGGATTAAACCTTTGTCGGCCATTCTGCAATTGCCTTGACCTTTTGTGTCGGCCATTCCCTGGTATTAGTTCATTACATCATGTCTTTAGCAGTCCTTTTTGTGAAATTCGGTACCAATTCCAGATCCAATTAGTCTTTGACTTACCTCATGTTGGATGATGAAGGATGCCTTAATGCCTTCCTTCCAACGGATCTCTTCCTATCGACTGCAACACATCTTGCTCTGGGGACGAGATTTAGATTTTTATGATAGTACCTTGGGAATTGTTGTTGTCAATGGCAATTTCCCTTGCTATTGGGTAGTGGGGATACCTTAAGGTCTCCTACTCGATGGATTCTTCAAGTGTTCGACTTCAAGTCCTTGTAATCACACTTGTTAGAATGTACTAGGTACCTTGGGAACCATTTTCATTAATGGTGGTTTCCCTCGCGTTTGTTAACAGTTTTCATTATTGACTGGTAATCAAATGATTTCCTCCATGTTCGAATTTAGCTCCTTTATTTCGCATGGTTAGGATTCGTACCTTTTTTGTGCGGTTTGGATTGAAGACCTTGGGGATGACAGTAGCATTGTCATTTTTGCTATTGCCCGAGTTGCGCAAGACCTTGTTATCTTTATATGACATTTTGCTGAGACATAAATCCACCTTGTATTTTTGTGGCTATGATCGATTGTTGAGAATGGATCCACCTTGTTCATTTGTAGCCATGGCTCCTTTAGATTTGATATGGTGCCTTTTTGCATATTGAGCAACCATGATAGTTTCATCAGTTATACATATGTTGGATCTGCCTTTATCTTTATGGTGATTTTTTTTATATGGACGTGTATGTCCCAAAGATCAGTTTTTCTGACATTTATCTCTCTTTTAGGTACCTTCACTCGAGCCTTTCCATATTGGATTCGCTGCTCTCTCCATACTCATTTTTCCTTTATAATGTATTTCGGCTATCGTCTTCCCCTCTAACCTCACACATTAGGGGGAATCTATTATACACCAGATTTGCACCTCTCCGTCCGAGTGCTAACATTCCTCATGTTGGCACACAAAAGGACATCTATGGATTGAGGTTTGCCCAGAACACTATAGCTTGGCTTATTATGAAATACATTCTACCTCTATCCAGCTAGTTACTTTGCCATTTTTTCCATGTTAGGATGTATTCGCGACTATCCTTCTATACAACTTGTGAGTCATTCACGGGTCTCCTTTGTAGCAAGTTGCGAATCTATGTATTCATGGGTTTCCCTTATACATAGACATGAATCATTCGTGGCTTGCTCTACTACATACCTGCGAATGTGTCTCTTAGCATTTAAACACAAAAACATGCGCTAATTTGAAGTTAGTTAAGTCATTTAACTTAATTTCTTTAACTGCTGTAACCTCTTTAACTTGCGAAACTACCTTATTTCACCTATATAAATATAGGTAGGAAAGGCCATGAGGGGGGGACTTGAATTTCTGCATTGTTATGTTGGAGGAATAGGGACTCTCTTTTCCCACACCTTTTCCCTGGAGGTCTTCCCCTTGTGTTGCAGAGCTTGGAGGCTGAGTTCTTTGGACAAGAGAAATAGCAGAACCAGATCAAGGTTTCGTGAGGTGCCAAACTTGAAGAGAAGGTATACTTGTACTTGTTTTCAAGATTAATAAAGATGTGATGTCCTTCTTCTTCCCAAATCATTGTTCAATGTGTGATTTAATCTCTGTTTATGATCATATGATGATGTTATTTAGATCAATTATTCATGTTTATTTGATTATCATTGTTTTATATGTGGTCATAATGGTTTGAGGAAGGTATAACTTGTTTTGCAGGTCTCTTGGAGCGAGAGGAGCAAGAAGAGGATTGAAGAGAAAGCTTGGACCAACCTTCAGTTAGTCAGGTGTGGACCTTTCTCATATCTGATCTTGCTTATATATGCTTGCTGAACATTGTGCATCTCTCTTTCAACTCCAGTACGTTGATGGCCTCTTAAACCCTAGCCATAGGATACTTTCCTTTACAACACTTTTGAATCCTAAGAATACCCAACAAATAGGCACTCTTGGCTTTGTAGCTGCAAAGACTTTCTCTTTTTAGTTGGAATTCTAGCCCAATTCTTTGAGCCAAAAATCCTGAAATGGGTCACATCTGTCTTGTTCCCACTCCAAGCTTTGAAAGGAGTAATACCATCAAGTTGTTTATGAGGCACCCTATTCTAGATGTAGGATGCATAGTTTATAGCCTTGGCACAAAACTTTGGTGGCAAAGTCTTAGCCTCCATCATACAAGTTCCCATCTCCTTCAGTGATCTGTTCTTTCTCTTAGCAACACCATTTTGCTGTGGTGTGAAGGGATTGAATGATGCATATGAATACCTACATCTTTACAATATTGAATGAACCCAGACTTGACATACTCACCACCATTCTCAGATCTGAGGATCTTCAGCTTCCTCCCATACTGGTTTTCAACCAAGGACTTAAAGACTTTGAAGATGTCAAAAACATCAGACTTATGCTTTAGGAAGTAAACCCAACAATACCTGGAAAAGTCATCTATGAAGGTCAGTGCATGTTTGGCTCAAATCATGGACATATGAGGAAATGGACCAGAAACATCACTGTGGATGAACTCAAGAGGTGCATAGGTTCTGTCATGAATATCTCTCTCAAATTTGTGCTCTGGGCATTTTCCTAGGATACAACCTTGACAGACTCCCTTGGAAAACTTGATCTTTGGTAACCCTAGACCATATATTTTTCACTCAAATCAGAAAGATACTTATAGTTAAGATGGCCAAATCTTTCATGCCAAAGCTTTCTTGCCTCATTATCATGAATTACAAGAGTAGAGGGGTTTGACTCGGGTAGAAAAAGGGAAAATGTGTATACCTTAGAAGTGTGATCAAGAACCCATTTTGCTATGACTTTACCATTTGAAATCTCTGTTATTTCAACATCATCGGGGGAGAAGAAGACCTTCTTTGGAGACCCTATGTGAGTCATCTGATACACTGACAAGAGATTCAAGGAAAGACCTAGAACATACAACACATTATTGAACTTACAATGGTCAAGATCAATCCTTCCTTTCCTGAAACTGTTAGTAAGAGAGTCATCTCCCAAAACTATTGGTGGACCTTTCGACATGTCAATAGAGGAGAATGCCTCCTTTGTCGACACCATATGTCTAGAATCTCCACAGTCTATGATGAAGCTAGGTGAGCTTGATGTGCCAATAACCAAAGCATGTACTCTCTCTCTGTCCCCTGAATTTGATCCTCCTTCCCTCTTCTTTGAGAAATCAGGAAGGGAGATGTTATTCTTCTCCAGGATTTGGGTCAACATGTCAATTTAATTCTTCATACAGGAGCTGTCAAGATGAAAACCCTTATTGTAGTATGTGCACTTGCTCATTTCTCCTTTGTTGTTCTTCTTCTGGTAGTTCTTTTTGGAACCTTGGGGCTCCTCTTGAGACTTGTTCTTGTCTCTCTTTTGCTCAGGTGGCTTCTTAGCTTTCTTCTTGCCTTTTGAATCCACCCTTGAATCTCTAAAAACCAAATCTTGGTCTTTGGAAGGTTTGATGGTGCCCATCATCACCAACTTATCTTGTTCCTGTGTGAGGAATTCCATCAACTTTGCAAGCTTAGGAATCTTCTAGGCTCAAGTTGTCAACTTGGTGGCATGGAAGGTCAAAACAAACACTGAATACTTAGGTCCACGCTTCGAGAGTATGGGAAAAACTAGTTGCTCTTCCTTGTTTTCAATTCCACACAGTTTTAGTTGCAAAAAAAGGGCTTTAAACTAGGAAAAATAGAGTTGTAAGGATTCGAAGCTGCTGGGACTCAAGAAGATTAGTTCATTCTCTATTTGATGTCCTCTCATCTCATATTTCTTACCAAAAATCTCTAGAAGCTTCTCCCATACTTCATTAGGTGATGTCAATCCATCAAGATGGAAGACGAGGTCTCTTGAAATGCTTAGACACAAAAGACCATAGGCCTCATCCCTCCTGTTGTGCCATTTGATTTTCTCTGCAGCTACATTGGACTCTGCCTCAATTGCCATAGTAACCTTATAAATACCTTTTGCTCTCAACAATATCTCCATCTCAGCTTTCCATTCAAAGAAATTAAATGGAGTCAAGATGATCTTATGAGATTGGTCCATAAATAAAAAACGGTGCCCTCAGTCAGCAGAATATGCTCCCAGTCAAGATGTCGAACCTACAATAGCAATATGGAAGGAGAGAAATTGATCTATAAAGGCTCTAATACCATGTGGAAATTGAACCCAAGTGATAGAACAATTACACTCACAAAATTGCTAATCAAACATGCAAAATTACCATCAAAGGAGATTGAAATTGGAGCATAACACTAATCTATATTGAGTAAGTGTACAATAGCCAACCTTGTGAAGTCATAGGCTGCTGCAATATATAATTACATGAGAAATTCTAATGTATAAGGATTTTTAACCCAATAAATCCCTCACTCAATTCTACATGGCCTACACCACCCAAGGACACCGATGCACAACCGTCATTTCACCCCCTTGGATCCCCACACCCTCAAAAAGGCTTAAGAATGAGCAAAAGGGATTAAAAACCCCAAAAAAGAGCCTAAATAGTTATCCTAGGGGATAAAGCCTCCAAAAAGGGGCTAAAACCCCTCAAAGGAGCCAAAAACCCCAAAAGGAGCTAAAGATAGGGCATAAGGGGCTAAAATCCCAAACCAAGGGCTTAAAACCCTAAAAAGCCCCAAAAAAAAATATAAACAAAGGGGTGGGGGTCACTCTCAAAACACTTCTTCCTTGCATACTGTTATGCTGCCCGAGTGGATGCACAACACTCCCTCTCCTCCATCCTTCCATTGAGACACAACTCCCCCTTCCAAGAGAGGTTCTTCTCCAAGCTAGGGCATGGTGGCCCATTCCATCAAGAGAAGGTATAAGTTGTTGTTTTATGTTGTTTATTTGATTTTATCTAATCGACTGTTTGTTTGTATGTTTATTTTTTAACATGTTTTTGAAGTTATTTTGGTTATAATAGTTGTATGCAAGGTATTGGAGCGAAACCCTAACATTCTTTGCAGAGGGGTTCTTTCCTTGTTATTTTTCATTTCTGTCTTAGTTAATTTTTGCTTTCATTTTCTACATTCACCACTAGGAACCTATCCTTCCATCATATAGACGGAAGGTAGCCATTCCTACCCTATAGAAAGGGAGAAATCCCTGCTACAGAACTGGCGACCATACCAGGTCAATCCCATAGGATCCTTGGGTTTTATTTTTTTTAGTTTAGTTTTTTTCTCTAGGTTAATTTTTCTGTTAAATCTAGCTTAGATTCTTGTTTATTTACATTTTCAGTTACTGTCGATCCTCCACAAGGCAAATCTGAGTCCATTTGGCCACAGTACAGGTTATTGTTGGCTGGATCTGACTCGGGGTCAAAAAAAATTTCACTTTTCGGATCAGGTCACTCTTATCGGGCCCAAAAAGGGGACCAAGTCGCTCATTTGGGCCTCACAGGTGCGACCAGGTCATCTATTTAGCCCCAAAAGGTGCAACCCCCTTCAATAAGATAACCCTCTTCTATCTAGAAAATCTAAGCGACCCCCTCGCCTGTTTCTAGAAACATTTGGTGACCCCCTTGCCACATTTGAAAGAAAAAGTGTGATCTGTCTCTCAGAATTAGGTTTTTTAATAATTAAGGATTGTTAGTGCAGCTTAGCCACGTCTCTCCATCTAAGCTATTTTATTTTTTGTTTCTATTTATGTTTATGTCAATTTCATTTATAGAACAAAGTGTTAATTAAATACTGAATGGGTTAATGAACATAGTTTGACTAAAACTCACTTAAAATCAACAATCTTTCTTAACCCTTCCTCCTCTAGCCAATCATCACCCTTCGGGGTATTCTAGGATAAGACGAAGGGCATAGATCGTATAGTAATAGGAACTTCACCTAATACTGTTTGAAACCACTAAAAATAGGTGACTTGGAAGGTAGAGGGGGTAGAGAAGGAGGGATTCTCACGGCGCTCAGTGTCCTCCCTGTTGACCAACCTTGCATCTAGAAGGTGACATGTGGATCTACGAATGGGCTTAGTCCCATTGTGTTGAGAGCCTAACACCTTCTCCTGGTTGAAGAAGAATATAGGTGTAAGGTAGTCACCTAGTCAGGCTATAACAATTCAGGATTACAAATGGTACATGTCTAAAACATTTTGATTACGATTTACTACTTTCGTCCACAATGATATGAACTCTGCAAAATATTCATTAACCATTGGCAGCCACCAGATATAACAGAAAAACAAAAAGACATACACACCATACCATATAAATCAACCCAACTCAGTTCATGATGCTGAGAGAGCCAGTAAAATTTACAAATTTACACTTAGTTAAAAATATGTAGTCTTTGAGGACATAAGTCCCTGACTGCCTTAACCGTTGGAAGTACTTGGGCTCAGCCCAGAAACTCATTTTGAGGAATACCAGGGGAACCCCAAAGTATTTGGCCGCTGAGAGGAATTGCCAAACAAAATGGGAAACGACCCCCATTGATTGAATAGCATGCTTCTGAGGAAAAATCCAAGCGTTGTCTTCCGGTAGTCTTGGTGGCCGAGTGACCACCTATAACCAATAGGAAGCCATTGAAACTGGGGTCCAAAAATCATTACCACCACTTTGATAGACAAATTTGACATGATTGATCCCTCATGCTATTCCTCACACCTAGGAGGCGAACCACCATAGTTTGGGTCATTAAACTGACATCGTCGAGACCATTCTTGATGACCTGCCACACCATCAGAAGGCCACATAGCCTCTGATTCAGATTTAGACCCATATCAGTCTAAACCAAATCTACACATTGCACCATCAAGCCCCATGGCTGGTGCAAACCTGGATCCATTTTCCAACATAGCAATTGCTAGTGGACCCATGTCCACACCACAAACTATCACCAACAACCCTACAGGTGGCCCCACCATGGTTATGCAAACCATCATAAGTCAGCTGCCACCACCCATATTGACCATTCAAGATATCCCACCTACAACACATGCATTAGAGGAAATTTGAACTCAAAATGGGTCTCCTAAATAAAATTAATAAAATAATAGTTAAGATCATAAAATAATATTTATTAATTTTGGAGGAATAAAAGAAAAAAACTATTTTTTTTGTTTGTATTTTCGACATATCTCCCCGTGTTTTTACTCAAATTTCGATCGGGAGAGCTCGTTGGATGCCGAATTAAAGTCTGCATCCAACGAGTACGCACTTGGCATACTTTTGATGGACCCCTCTACCCCAAAAAAAGAAATACCTGAAAAAACGTTATGATGATGTGTGGACCCCGCTACCCCAAACTTATTATCGACTGTATGTGTGGCACTTTACCTTTCCTAAATCTGGGGCTACAACCTTTGATGGATCAGGTACACTCCTAGAGAGATTTTATGGATTATGACTCTTTCAAGCACTTAAATAGTGAGCTCAATACACTGGCAGATATTCAATACAAAGATAGAGTTGATGTACAGTTAGGGATGTTAAAACTACAGAAGATGAAAGATGGTGTGCATACTAATAAACCACCTTGACCTTTTTTGTGACCTTATTTTCCTTTTCTTAGTGCAGATGGCACATTTCATATTATGACTGTAATTTCATAATGCAGATGCTGAATATGAAATAAGCATATTAGTTTATTTTATTCAAAGGGCTCAGGGCCATTATGGAAAAACAACTTTTTTGAACCGTATGGATATTTTCAAGTGTTTTCAACATTTGTATGCAGAATGTAATATCTCAATTTCTATCCTAGAAATAATGTATTAAGTTTTTTCTTTTTCTTGTGAAAAAATAGAAAAAGAAAGAACACACTTCTATATTTAAATACAACTCGAGTGTCCAGATTGCCCCTAGGGTTGTAGACCAAGTGGCGGTAGAGTGTACTCTTAAGGTACTCCTTGCGACATCACGAGTTCAAACATTGGCTAGCCTGTTACCCATGCTGGGGTTTTTTGTAAGTGCACTTAGGGGTATAGTGGTAGCAGACAAGAATTGAGCCCATGACACACGAGTACACGCCCACCCCAGTTGTTGATTCCCTAGTAAAAAAAATACAACTCAAGCGATTTTGGAAAAAGTTTGCAGGATCATAATAGTTTCACTACAAGTAGGTAGGTTAGTAAATGGGTGTGATTAAATAGGAAAAATGAGGAATGGAAGCCATGCAGTGGGTGTTCTTCCCTCTTTGAGAGAACTAAATGACAATGCAACTAGATGAGGATTGATTTATACTAATTTTGTAATTCGACACCCTATGTACCACATTTTAAATGTCATATGTGTAACACCCAATAGAAATGTACTTAAATATATTTTTACACATTATGCTCTTAAAGACTGTTCATAATTAAATCACCAACAAATAAGGAATTTGAGGCTAAATAAGATGTCAACTATGGTAGCACTCACTGACCTTTGTTCTTTTTTTCAAATTGCCATATCGTACCCTGACATGTGCCTGACATATGGATCATTGGTTCCTCCACCAATATGGTACAATCAGGTCCTTTGCTTCTACAAGAACAATCACAATCCAGCCACTCCCTATTTCTATAAGAGAATTGTGCATGGCATCACAATAGAATCAGATAAATAAAATAATTCTGCCAAGCAATTGCAGGGAGAATAAGGTCAAATAAAACAATTATGCATGAAAATCAAATATAAAACAAACTAAACAAAATCTTATATTGCTTGCTTGGTAATTCATAAATCAAATGACAACTAAAAAGACATATCAAATAGTGTACCCAATGAGAAAACATAAGCATGGAAGGATACATGTTAGATGACTTGAATGATAAGCTTTAAGTATACAAAGAGTGATCAAGGGAACAAATGAAAAAAATATAACAAAGTTTGATTATAACATTACATATAAACCAAAGTAAACTCACCTGAGTGTCTTGCTCTTGCTTTTTCTTCTCAATTTTGAGTCTTACTTCACCTGTTGTAACTTTTTCAATGGGGATCCAAACATCCTTGGTTTCTCCTTCTTCCAATCCTTCCAAATTCACACGAGCACTTCCCATACTCTCATCCCCAAGAAATTCTACATTGTAGCATTTTAATTTCAAATACTCATCACTTTCAATCTCGTTAAACTCAAATTCTTTGTCCCATATGGGGTTGATACCTCGTGAAATTGATCTTGTTCTACGAATGTTCTATGATTATATTAAAAAAATAATAATGCTAACCAATTGCAAAGTACAGCTACAGGAAACATTGTAGATATCCACCAATATGTAGATCAGTCTAATTCTAGAAAATGAAAAATATCTAACTCAGAACTTGGGGAACCCAAACTTCCCATACTGAAGCTTAACATAAGGATCACTCTTTCGAGATCTGTCTTTTCCAGCAAGGTTGCTTCCTTCCACTATGGTTATTTTAAGATTTCTTCCAATTCATGAATGAAAAGTTGAAGATCCAAGTAAATAGTGCTGAGAATTTGATGTGTTACGAATGTGAAGGATTCTGGAACCATCAGTATACTGTCATTCTCTAAGCACTAGATTTACACTAATCTATAACAACCAAAAACACAACAAAATTAGGTTTGACTATATGTTTGTATTTCTAAATAGTTGATAACAAAATTACATTTTATTTTGCTAGAAAAAAAATTTAAATTACTTTTGGCTTGGATGGATCCAAATATACATATAAATAGAGGGTAATTGACAGATCTTGCCTACCATTATGCCAAGCTATCTGAAGGAATTCTGATAGGCTACACCAGCTTGGATCGAATATGGAATGCTAGAAACAACAATGTGATCAAAACAAAACTTAAATCTAACTACCTTTTAAATAGAATAGAATTAGAATTATGAGAAGCTCTGTTTTTAACAATTGACATCTGCTAGTGGAGAAATGATTTCATTGACATGCGTTGGAAAATAGGAATGTAACTAGGTTTTTTACATGACAAGAAACCTCCCATAACCAATGGTTATGTGGCTGGTGCTACAAGACCCAAATTCTATACCTCTTCATACAAAGGAAAATTAGCATAGTTCAAAACCCTCCAAACCTCCACCCTACGCTGGGAGGAATTAAAGCCTTTTCCTTGCTTATCTAAAAGCTCAGTGCCACCTAATTGGCAATAATACCTCGCAAGCTATCAAATTATTAAAGTTGTTATTAGCCATCCTACTCTTAGTGGGAAGTTCTATAGGAATACCCAAAGTGCAGGAGTTGCTTAAATATTTCTTCCATGGAGAAAAGGAGTATTGTAAGGCCATCCAATATAATGAGGCAAAACTCATACTTTGAGAAGTCACTCACCTTAGTCCAGAAGTATTCCAACAATATCTAACCATACCTTCATATTCAAGGAAACTATTAGATATAATCCTTAGAAGTTGAGATAAGATAGAATTTATGAGACAAACATGTCATGTATACTGAATTCATGAGCTTTGGCATGAATTATGGATAAACTGAAAGATGAGCTCAAATGCAATATCTGAAAGACTAACTTTTGTAGAAATACTCATCATAACAACTGAAGAAGATAGAAATTTATGTAGGTCGATTACTCGATTACAAGGAAGCAAGTGTTATAATTGCAAAACTTTACGAGTAAATGTGAGCAATTGAGGAATGAAATGTCTGTGTGAGATATTCCATTTGGAATACCATGTAGATTTCGTTTACTATCTATTTCATCAACACCTTGGCATGTTCCATGTTCTACCTCTGAATGTAATGGAACAGGCTGCAAATGCAAATTTACATTCCCTACCTTATTTTTTTGAAAAATACATCCTATATTCTCAGAAAAATATTTACAAAAAGAAATGCAGAAAATGACTACAAAAGAAATAACTTGTAAGAAACTATGTAGCATATAAATTGCACTCTTGACATCTTTGTGAGCCAACATGCCATTCTTCGACCTTTAGAAGCTATGGGAGAGAGCTATCAATCATGGAGACTATAGTTTGCCTCTAGAAATGATATCCTTTTTTTAAGAATACTTGATTTAAATAATTTTGTGATATAAGATGATAAAAATGCAAAATAAAGTATGTCAAGTTTGTTCTAGTGAAGTAAAGAAGAGCACCTCTGCTAAATCTGTGCCCTCAAAGAGGACAACCATCAAAAAATATTTTCCACAATGTTCAGGATGTGTAGCCAACACACTTGAATTCCTTCCTATTGCCCAAAATGTAGTGGAGTCATCATCTACATATTTCATCTATATATAAAAGAGACATCAAAGTGTATTTGGTAAAATGTTTGAAATCTCAATCATCAATGGAGCATAAGTTGAGACCACTCTTGTCTAGCATGGATTTCAACAGAAGAGAACTAGGAAAAAATAATTATGAAAAAACCAATTTAAACGAGTAATTTCAATGCTGCACACTTTCTGAATAAACATATCTCAAGGATTGTGGGCTTTGCTTCAAATAAAAAGCTAACCTTGATTTCACAGCTGGACAAATAATCATATTTGACATTGCTTGAACCTTGTTCGTAAAGATGTAGCTTTAGGATGCCTGTGTTTTTATGTAAAAGAAGATTGCAAACTATTTTTGAAGATTGCAAACTATTTTGGAAGAGTTTCTAGTGAAAACTAGTAGCTTCTCAATCCCATTGTCTATTAAATTGTTCCTTGGACAAATTTTTAAACTTATGGTAACTTTTAACTGTGTGCCTGTGTTTTCTACAATCTAGAAATACAAAATTCAATTGAAGAGATTAAACGAATGATACAGGACTTAAAAATAATGTAGATCACTTTGTATACTATCCCAACCATAAACAAGTAGGGAGTAGAACATTGTGTTGGTCTTTTTTTCATAGGCTAGAAGCAAGTAGAAGAGAAGTTCAGGTTGGGAGGAAGTAACTCACTGTTGGCGGCTGGGAGAAGAGAAGGCGGGCTGCTGGGAGATTAATAAATGCTGCCATGTTTACACCAACCCTATCCGCACAGTAAAAAAGCACCTGCCCTTAATTAATCTCGTCAATGGTCTTAGGTTTAAAGAAAATAATTTCCCTCCTTAAATCATTTTGTAGACCCTAGGTGAATAAACTACATCTGGGTATGCTCTTGGATATTAAACTTAATCAATATGATCAACTCTTGAATGGGTGTTTCGATGGGATATGAAACTAAATACTATAAGATTGCGATTGCATTGCATTTGTCAAATGCATAGTCTATATGCCACAAACACGTCAGCATTAAAGAAAGACATGACATAAGAGGTATTTAACACTGAGATGGATGATATTCATTAATTAATATACATGCTAGCAGGCACAGAGGAGAATTCCTAGTTTCATCCTTTCCAACGTTTAATCTTCCATCTGTTTCTTTTCTTATATTTTGACAGCCAAAGTATTCAAACAAGTAAAAACTAACTTCTGGAAAATCTCTGTTGTCGCTGCAATTTGGAAATTTCCATTTGCATGGAATGGAATTCCCTATGCTAATATGTTTTGTTATTCCTTTCAATGTTTCATCATACCATCCTTTTTTAATACAACTTCAAAGAGAAAAGCATGAATACCATTATTTACTATAATATCATGAGGGAATGCAACAAAACTAGGGATGAATATTTACTAGTTCTACACATTTAGGTCTACATGACAATTAAGGACATCGCTCCCTCCTTTGAATTCCAAGTGTCTTCAATGAGATTAGGACATTCTCCATTCATGCTAATAAAATTCATGGAAGTTGTCTCTCTATAATGGCAAAGCCTCCTCAAAACTCTTCAAATAATAACTTCCCCAAGATTTGGAACATGAGTTGACTGTTAGATGCTTTCCCTAAATCTAGGATATTACTCAAATCAAGGGGTTAATCCAACTGAATCCTTAAATGGTTGATTCAGTATGGATACATGTGCAAGATAGTATTTGATCCATGTACCACGAAACCATATTTCCTTAAAATATTGGACTGTGTTTTTTCAAGTATGACTGTGCAAAGTATGCTTGTGTGTCTCTGCAGTATGTGACTGCATCCTTACCCGTCATGACTGTGTTGACAGATTGACTGTACTAGGTATGAACGTGCTTGATAACTAATAATTTTGGGTCAGTATGTTGTCTGTATGCTTATGCTTTAACCCTCTCTGGATCTCTCGCAAGGTAGATAAATTGTTTGTCTATATTGACTTGTCCCTTTGGTGACAAGATCAAATATGAAAAATATGAGTATATGCTTGATTCAAATATTGGTTATGATTATTTACTGTTGATGTCTACTGTACATTACCTTATCATGTTGTTACTGTACATGGCATTTTATGATTCTTGAGGAGCAAGTTTAACGTAGTGAATAATGGAGCATTAAGTTGAAAGAGATGAAAATTATGTTTGTTTGGTTTTATTGAAAAGTATTGGTTTTCTTGAAAAGTATAGGAAGCTTAATTTATAATTCTCTTTTCCTTTTACTTTATAATTTTCTTGAAAAGTACTTGCAGGTCTCAAGGAGAACAATGAGGTTCTTTTACGGTGGATATGACCCATGTATTAAAGTATACGCAAATGAATATTTAAACAGGGTTAATGTTCAAAAAGCTCTTCATGCAAATCTTACAAGGATTCCTTTCAAATGGGAAATCTGCAAGTGGGTATCTGTATTCTAATCTCTAATAAGGTCATGTTATTTGTGATTCTAGATCATTTTAACTCTGGATATATTGGGATACAAAATGTTTGAGGGGCAAATCTCTTCACTCTTTATATTGTTTGGGTAGCAGACCTTGGTCATGTGATGTGGTCAGTGAAGGGCAGATAATTTTCCAAAGGCCCAATGGAAACTATCTGTGAAGCTAACATTTCCTTGTAATTACAAACCCAATATTTATTAGCTTTTTTTGCAACCTTACAGAATTCAACACTCTGGTTGAAACCAAAAGGTGATAATTTTGAGCAGTGTATTGTTCGCTCCAAAAATTTTAAAAGTAAGGTCATTTTTTTAGATGATGATGTTGTATTGCAAAAGGATTTGACTACTATTTGGGGGATTGACATGCATGGTAAGGTAAATGGTGCAGTGGAAACATGTGGAGAGACCTTTTATTGACTTGATAAATATCTGAAATTCTCATATCCTATTATTGTGAGGGACTTTGACCCAAATTCCTGTACATGGGCATATGGCATGAATATATTTGACTTGCAAGAATGGAAAAAGAAGGACATTACAAGGATCTATGATAAATGGAAAAACCTGGTAAGTATACATTGATATTTTGATTTTGGTTTCCTCGTGCTTTATTTGTGGTTTCTGCAATGAAGTGACATTAGCATTTGGTTTTGTCTAAAAATGACTATTGTGTGATGCTTTTTATATTAGAACAAGGACAGAAAACTGTGGAAACTGGGCATCCTGCCACTTGGGATAATCACCTTTTACAACCTTAATTATGCACTAGATAATTCTTGGCATGTTCTAGGCCTTGGTTATAATCCTAGTGCTAGTCGGACAGATATTACAAAGGCAACATTGATACATTACAATGGAAACATGAAACCATGGCTTGAAATTGGAATTGAAAAATACAAACAATATTGGACCAAGTATGTGAAATATGACCATATATTCCTGGAACAGTGCAATCTTGGCGAGTAGGTACATATGACAGTTTATTGTACATATTCTATTGGAACCCCGAGTACTCCCTATCATTGGTATTGATAAGAATTGCGACAATCATAATTGGAGTGGTTGAGCATAGGTATCATTCTTTTGTTTCCGTTGGTTGGAGACTTAGCAGGTTGGATCAAACAGTCTGAAAAAATCACTGAAGTAATAATTTCCACTACACCACATTTGAATAAATGAGGAAATTCTCTATGTATTCTAATTATTTATCAGAGGAACGCACATAGGAAACATGTTCTAAGTCATCAACTTATAAATTTCTAATTGTGGCCAGCCATAAAAGATTTACAGGTTCAAGAGATCGAACTGATGTTCACCACTGTAGTTAAAGAACAACTCCCATTTGATGGCATGAATGGATGAGTTTTGTTTCATACTTTCCTGTTATGATTAGACCTATGAATGTCATAGTTCAAGCTACCCCCTAGGTTTTAATCTTCCAATAACACTTTTTTTACTTTAGTTGGGCGTGTCTTATGCTAATGGTCATTGGCTGTGCTCATGATCTCGACTTATCGCTACCTAAAGACCCATTCCTTATTTTAATAAAGTCAAAAGTTGGGTCAATTGAGTGAAAAACTGCTTTGGTTGCTTATGCTTTTGCTCGAGCAAATAGAATAAACATGAACTATAAGAGGTTCTTGCATATGATAGTAAAAAAAGCTGGAAAAAGCTAGTATACGTACTTTCATACACTGTACAAAAGGTCGAGAGTGTTTTGTTGGGTTCTAGTTGATGGTTTATAATGCTGTTGTATTGTCCAATATGCTACATGTCGTACAAAGTGATATCAAACTTATCTATGTTTTCCATTTCTTTGACACAGACGGAGGGAAAGTGTTGATGTAGAAGATCTATTCATTGCTCATATATGAGGGATGTAAACTTTGGCACGAGGATTGAGAAATGCAGGTAAACCTATATTCTGTATTGAAGCTATATGTGCATTATAGAGTTGGGCTCTTGGGGTTCTAGTGATGCATTGTTGAATGGATCATCTTTATCCTATAATTTACATATGGGTTGTCTTATGACTGTCTCTTTATAAAAAACTAAATTTGCAAAATAGATTGGATACTTCATAAGGGTAATAGGTATAGATGTTATTTTTTTTTAAATTATGTTTTTCTTGTTTTTTTCGTTATAGTCTAATAAAATAGAGTTATGTGGAAATCTAGAAGTTTGTATGCTTTCTAAAGTGATATTAAGGCCATGAGTTGATAGAACGGGAAATGGGTTTTGTAAAAATTTTAGTCCTAGTTTTATCCTTGCAACTGAATACTATAAACAATGATTTGTAGATGTACGAGATAAATTCACTTTGAAAAATATTGAAAGTTTTTTGCTAATTTGTATTGTCCAATATGCTACATGTAGTACAAAGTGATATCAAACTTGTCTATGTTTGCCATTTCTTTGACACAAACAGAGGGAAAGTGTTGATGTAGAAGATCTGTTCATTGCTCATACATCAAGGATGGACACTTTGGCATGAGGATTGAGAAATGCAGCTCAGCTGCTACCGGTAAACCTATATTCTTTCCTAATGTATTTTTAGGATTTGACTTTTTCTTATATAATAATATTTGTGATAATATTTTCCTTTCCCCTTATATTCTTTCTATACTTACTGTGCAGGATGGAAGACTAACAGAGCTTGTTCGAAAGCGTTATGAATCCTTTGATTCAAAATTAGGAGTATCAAGTGAGGTGACTACAAGACATTTCATATTTCTGTTGTTATTTTTAAGTGTTTTCTAAATCATTTCTACATAATTATGAGACACATAGAACATATTAACAAAACTTGGACTAGCATGTTGTACCCAACTTGGTGCCAAAACCGGGCTGAGTCAATTTATCTCAACTTCCGAAAAAGTGGCGAGTATAACTTGGATTCCTGAATAAACTCAAGAATTTTTTCATATCCTCACTTAGTAAAACTTAGGCAAGTTTTTGAATGAAATTTTGTGTGTTGTTGGCAAGTCTGAGTCATGCTCTTACTCTCCAACCTCTCCAAGTCATTTGTTGAGCTGAGTTTTTCATCATTCATGTAGAATGTAGTTTTCATGACTGTGGATCCTGATGCCTAATTAAAATTTTAATCTATTTTATGTAAGTTCTTTTACAGGAATATAGTATTAGCTTCGAAGAACTTGAGAAGAAATCCATACAGCGGGGTGAACCTCCTCTCACATCAGGGAAGCAGGTAATCTTTTATGGGTCATTTTATGGATTGGAATTTGTGTTTCTTCTGGAAACCAATTATTAGCTCCAAGAAAATGTCTTGACAAATATTTACTACCCATTTCTTTCTTGCAAAAACTCGTAAAGATGATTTTTCAGTGATACTTGTGATTGAACAGTATCATTTGGATGACTAGAATAATCATGGATTGAAAAGGTAGTATTTTGTAGCTATGATTTTACAAGGTCTATATTAATTTTCACAAGAAATGTACTATGAACTTCATAAATCCTTCAACACATGTCTACTATGTGGCTATATCTACCCCAGATATATACTGCGATCTTTACAAGATTTTTACACATTTCACTTGTTCTTATGCCAACTCAAGAGATGATCATTCATTAACAATATCTTGACCTGTTAATAGTTCTCAAATATGGAATCAATCTATATTTTGTCTAGGTCTGAGGGTAAGTCCAAACTATAGATCGTGCCCTTCATTTATCTCATGAGAAAATCTTGCAACAGATCTCACACACCCTCTCTTTCATTGAATACACCTGTAATATGTCACAAAGTGTAAACCCACTGTAAACCCAAGCACATCAGACCATTTCAAAGTCTAATGATATTCCTCTTCCTCACCTTCTTTTAGATCAATGAGCAATTGGTCCCCAAAATCCATGCCCAATATCCAAATCAATTGATCATATTTGTAGATCAATTGTATTCTCAATTGACTTGGTCCTTTTACTTGGCAAGCTCAAAACCAATCTCATTATGTCGGCTTCCAGTAAATCAATATTCTTATTTTGAAAATGTGCTTTCAATGTTGTTTCAGTTAAAAATTTTATCATCCTATCTCAAATGGATATACATACTCATACATCGTTCTTATAATCCTATAACCAATGCTTTGATCATTGAAGAGGAATATCATGTGGACTGACCATGGTGATACCACTAGAACCTTTTCACATGATGAGCAGGGTCATCTTTACTTGAGGTGGAACAATCAAAACTTGTCAATGCCAATATCTCATATTCAATGCTTCTGATAGTTCAAACATACCTCTGCAATTCTAGTAGTTGGAGCATGCATATTTAACATTGGCAAGTTACTAGAGTAGCATATTTTGGTAGTTAGAGTGAGTCTTGTCCACACTATGCGATTAACAAAACTTTGAGTTCTTGTAGTTATGTCTCTTTTATTTCAATAGTACCAAGTCTTGTTTCATGTAGTCATTTCATTCGCTTCGAATAATGAATCAATATTCTAATGTTGAAATTATTTATACAATCATTTCTTCTTGACAATAATACCTAAATATTCCAGTTATTGAACTCCTTACTTCCATATAGAATACAGTTGATTGCAAGGTCTGATCTTGTCATAGTTGATTGTAAAAACCAAATTTTGATAGTGGTCATATTATCTTCATTAGCACTGCTAATCTTGTACACTTCCTTTTCAACATCCACATCTTTGTCATCAAATGATTCTTATACCACATCATCAGTTTACTTCTAAACAATGTAATGCTACTTTGTTTGATATTATTGACATATATCTCTCTTGTTGACATCAATGACAACTCACCTTCAACACTATATTCATATTTTAATCCTCTAATCATAATTTTTCTTTGAGTTTCTTTTTTCAAATTATTATGTCTGGATCTTTGCAAATTATATTGAAATATTTCTACACAATCTTCTAGATATTCATTTTTTCGTTGTTACATCATGAATTATCCTCCCAAAGGTATTTAGAGTTTCAATAGTCTTGGTACTTTTGGTGGAAATATTGTTTAATTTCTTTCCATGTATGAATGGTTTGACCTCCAAGTCCCATGAGCCATCTCTGTGTTGTTGCTTGCATTCTTCAATGTGGCAAGAAGAAAATTCAACTTATGTGCATCAGAAAAAAATCATAACTATGACATAAGACATCAAATTCAAACAAAAATGTGTCAAGGTCCTAAGAAGCCAAACCATGGAGAGTGGACATAGATTTAAAGAGGTATGTTCTTCATTGGTTCTTCACCTCTGATATTTCTAATGGAGAACTCAAATTTTGAATTGGACCCTATATCTTTCTCATTATATTCCATAGTTTCTTCTAAGTTTTTTGAAATTTTCCGAACGTGAGGGTCTTCACTAGCTCTTGATCCTTGTGTGGGAGAAGAGTCTTATGTCCCTTGGACATGTTTATGTATAGCTTCATATTCTAAATCAGTGTGCTCAAGATGACCAATAATAAGCTATCTTGTCACTATCTCTGTGATGGGAGGATCTTCTAGTCTAGGTGATGCAGATGATGATGATGATGCAAAATCACTCAGAGCCTCAAATGGATGAATTTATTGTTAATGAGTATTTAACTTTCCCCTTCCTAGTATACCTCTTCCTAGTATTCCTATAGAATTATTAATAGTGCGGTCACCTCTTCCTTGTTGTCTTGCAAAATTATTATTAGTGGGGGCGAGCCTTCTTGCACCATAAACTTCTTATATGATTCATGCATTCTAGATGCCTTGGATACAAAGGCATGAAGAAAGAGAGGTGTGAAGGTAGCCATCATTATGCTACATTTTATAAGACACAAAGAAAAGAGAGGTATGAAGGTATCCATCATTATAGAAAGTGATGAATTAATATAATATTTACACTTGTCTAATCTTGTTTTCTTTTTCTAAATGCAACTCTGTAGATAGTCACACACCATCCAATTTCATTACTGCAGTATCGTTTATCTTCACCTTAAATTTTGATGAACCTGTCACCTTTTACGATGAAGTTTCAGGTTCATATTTTATAGGGGAAACTTGCTCATGCTTGTGAACAAACAACTACTTAGCTAGTTTCCCTTGGATAAACTTCTCTGAGCCAGACTGCCCATGATCTTTCTTAATGCCTCTGCTATTTTTCTTTGTTGCGGTCGCACAAGATTTATTCACCCTGATTCCCTTTGACTTGTATTCATATTCCTCAGCCTCACCCTTTTCTGCATCATAATCCTTGATAGGAGGTATGCTGATTGAATTGACTTTACTTGAAGCTAAATTTGAAACATGTTGCTTCTTTGGAGAAGGCAACACTCGTGCAGTCATGCTCTATCTAATAAATGATGTTCTTGTAGCACGCTCACCTTCAAGCTCAAATATCTCAACAGAAGTGTCAAAAACACTACAAGATGTTGGAATGATTCAGGCCTTGTCCTGTACACTTGATAATCTAGATTTAGATCATCCTAAATGTGTACACGTGTATTCGATGTTGGAATGATTCAGGACTTCTCATGTACACTTGTATTCGATGAGTGTCTCAAATTTGAATGTTGGACACATCAGGCTGAATTTTGTATTTGTAGCAATTTGGAGAATGGTGTAATAGTTTCTATAATATGCACGGATTTAGATACAGTGTCCAAGTTGACATGCATATACTGAATTAGATAGGCCTATTGTTTGAAATTGTTACATGAAAACAAAGAGTGGGTCAACAGGGAAGAAGAAAAATTGTTCACTGGGTAAAATTTGCAGTAAGATATTAAAAATAGAGAAGTTGTGACCTTTGGCATATTTTTGTCATTGTGAACATCAATATTATTTCTTCAACCTTTGACCGTAGTTGTTATAGATTCAGTACGTTGTTTTAGAGGTATATAAAGAAAAGTTTGGTTGATGCTTTTTACTTAACTGACGAATGCCAATTCTTAGATGTTTTTCAGTTTCTTTTCTCTATTTGTTGTTTAAGGTTATACATGGACCATGGTTTAGCCCCAAACACTTATCTTATGACTCATAAAACTATAATTGTAGGAGCAATCTTTGTTTTATCAAGCTGTTTATTTCTTACTCAATAGAATACTGTTGAAGCATCACAGGGCCAGTCAAAGAGCGTGGTTGGTGCAATTTGTCTTCTGAGAAAAGGTCTTCTCAAGAAAATTCTCACGGGGGCATTCAATCACATAACATTTCAAAAGGGGCTTCATCAAATCTTCAAGAGGGGACCTCCTGGGTATGTTTGTGTTTTATTTGATATAAACTACATGTTTGCGGTTTACAATTTTTCTCCAAACTTTGTCATTAAAAGACACCAGTCTAAAATAATGCATCCTATTGATTGAGGTGCATGAGGTTGGAAGATGTCTAAGATGTTTCTATGTTGAAGAAGTTACTTTTGTGACCAACAGATTTTGGATTGTTTTGCATGTCTAATTTTATTACCATTAGGAATTGTACATTTCAGTAGTTTTATCAATATTATCTTTTGTATAAACTTTTATGCCCATGTTTAATGTTACTGTTGAATCTAGAGGAAGTCCAAAAAATGTAAGAAGACATCCTTTAGTTGTAATTGAAAATCATGCAGGTTTTTGCTCACCATGATCAACTTGAGCTTCATAGTGGATATTTAATGGTTCATTACAGTGGCTTCATTTTGAAATTATTTCAGTATTCTTTCGTAATGTTTCTTTTCTGATCAGTCTTATCCAATGTCAAGGATATTATAGACTTTATCATAGTAGGTAAACATTTTTGTGTTTGAGGCATACATGAACACCTGCAAATACTTGTAATATGGCATAAAATATAATTAAATTAACAGAGGAATAGAAATAGTGAAATATAGTGATAAGGAATGAAGGTGATAATTCTTGTAGTAATTAGCTATACAGTTCTTTGTGGCAAGAAAATTTGTAATGAATAGGATGTTTTGGTTCTAAATTTTTGAAAGTGATTATGAATTTCAGAACATGCAAACACCCATGTTTGCAAGAAAGTATAGAATGATAAGAAAAGACACAATTGGAGAGGTGGTAGATAGGGGCAAGTTGAAAGTTCGCGATCATCAAGGTTTGATATTATGAAACATGGTTTTATTAAAATTTCCTTGTTTTCCTGCCCACTTGTTAACATTTGGATCATGGGTTGTAATGTTATATTTGCATATGGCACTATTGCAAGCTTCTATGAAATGTTGGATGATTATCTTGAGAGAGAAAAAATTCCTGGAGAAGATGAAGGTGAAGAGGAGGGTGCATGGCTTCCTCTTTCTGAAATAAAACTTCTTGCAAATCAAATCACGTTTGCACATTCAAGGAATACTTTACATCTGGCCCCAGTGGACACTATTGTAATACTGTTAAGTTTACTTGATTGTCATATATGTCATGGGCATGACATGACAGTGGATGAATAAGATGATGTGAGTCCAGATAATAATATGTTCAATTGAATTTTATTTTCAAATTAACAGCATGGCTCACAGTGTGTGTGTGTGTGTGGTGGGGGGTCCTCTTAAAAACTTTATTTAAGTTCTTCAAGAAAGTCCTTATGTCCTGCAAATGTTATGTTCTTCATTTTAGGAATTGTAAGCTAAACACATTGTTTGACATCTGTTACACAAACTAGATTACCAAGGAACTCAGGCATGGTAGTACTGGGTGATAGAAATCATCCTTCTAGGTAATCATTAGGCTTTAGGGTGACTGGAAGCAAAAGTGCAAGGTTTTAGGTGACAGGGTAGGCTGTTCTTTAGGCTATTCCACAATGTATAAGGTATGTGATCTCTGTACTCTATTGAATAAAGAAGTGAATTAAAATTTACGCTTGGATTGTTGAGAATCCATTTTTTTAAGAATGTCACTGTAATACTATTTCATGTGGATGGTCACACAACTAATATAAGACTTACACTTGTCTAAGCTTGTTTGATTTTTCTAAATGCAACTTAGAGATGATTGATCACAATCCATTAATCTTATGGTCAAATAAAGATACTAAATAGTAAGGTTTTGTTGTAGAAGAAGTAAGGAACTCAAAATTTCTACTAACGTACTATCATGCAGGCTAATAGTGAACACCCTATGGCAAAGGCCGTAGTGGATTATAACCGAAAAATGAGAGACAAATATGGGTCATTTACTCATAGTCTTCATGTTCCATGCATGTCCACTCAAAGTGCATCATCATAAATGAGGAGGATTATTATTTTCTTCTCTTATTCTCCTTGTTTCCATCAGTATCATGTGCTAGGTATTTCAACAAGGGGTGGCTAGTCTCTTGAGAAGGTCTCATATCCCATAGATCAAGGAGAGGAGTGCATATCTTTTTGTGGGGGGGGGTCATAAAGATCATTTTATTGAACAAAGAGGAGAAAGACCATAGAGGGAGTAGCCTTAGTTCATTGTTAAGGAACCCTACACACTTATGAATAATTATTTTGCATGCTGAGGGAAAAGAATGAATGTTGAGTATCATGTCAATATACTATGTAGAAATCTAAAAGGGTATAAAAAATGTAAATGAAAAAATTGATACATGCAATATAGTGTGAAAATAGGTTTTTTTTAAATTGGGAAGGCATATTGGGAGGGGGTTAAAAAAATGATTTTGGGAGGTATTTTCCAATATTTTTTGAAAATAGGGGTATTGTTTCATATGCCATGAATGAACATGTTATGGCATGGTTTCACTAAGTGAATACCCCATGCACCAACCATAGCATCGTTCAACACCACCTACATTACCACCACAACCAAGCAACACTACTAGTGTTGCCTACCAAAACCAAACTTCGGACTATGCAAGAATGATGTCCCAATCTGGAGCCACAACCTCTTACGCACAACCTATGCCACCACATCAGGCTCAGGCCTTGGCTTGGCCAACACAGCAATACACAGGGAAAATTCCCACATTTGTGGCACCACCACCCACCCAAATCTACTATGCACCACCAGTGCAAGTGGTTCAAGCCCCCGCCCCTCCTCCACCTGCTCCATTGGGACAGGTGTTTGCACAACAAAACCATCTGAACCAGCCATCCCCCAATAATAAACAAGGGCAAGCTAGCAATAACCGACCCCGAAACAAAGCCAACAATCAACCAGAGGGAAGCGTTCAATAACCAAACCCTCCCAACAATGTCGTGGCAAACCAGCCAGCCCAAAATCCTCCACAACCAAATGCACCGAGACGCAACGCCCCATTCCATACAAACCAACCATGTACACTCTGTGAGGTCTACAAGAACTACACATTCGATTGTCCCTTCATGGGTCACACTAAGCAGACCATTAAGAATGAGGTTCAACATGCCACCAACATAATGGACCAAGACTAACCCAACTTGGGACCACAAGGACCTCCTCCTATGGTGCTCCAAAACCCATTACCAGTCCAAGGATTAGTGGCAATCGCACCCCCTCTCCCACCCAATCCCAATGCTCCGAGGGCACCTCCCATGGCAGAAACAGGTGTCCACCACCTGCTAGCTATGACAACTGAAGAGGTCAATCTACAAACTAGATGAAATCAATACAAAACAAACACCGAACCCGCTGACACATTAGCAGAATCTATGTCTAAAACAGTAAATGCAGCTCTTTAGTTACCCCCTTTCCCACGCCCCCCCATATGCCATATTACCAATAACGCCACGGCTAGAGCTACTATTAGCTACAACATCGTGGATGATTTGTCCCAAACACCTACTGCCATGTTTGCTCTTGAGGTACTCAAAACATGCCCAACGCAACAGAAAGCCCTACTAGCCGCCCTTGGGGCTGTAGACCCCTCTGAATCCAAGTTGATCACATTCGCCACGGAGAATGGAGAACCGCAAATTCCATCAACCATTTCCTTTCAAATCCTGGTGTCTATCAGGAATTTGGTTGTGCATCGGTGCATAGTGGATGAGGGGTCATCCACGTGTGTTATGTCTACCCTATTTTGGTAGAAACTTGGATCCCCAATTTTGCAACCATCCTTCACAACTCTACGGACTTATGATGGCCATCCCAGTAAAGCCCAAGGATTCCTCCCACACGTCCCCATCACATTAGTCGGGAAGATAGTTCTAATTGACATAGAGGTTGTCAACACTCAATTGGATTATAACCTTCTCCTTGGAATAATTTATATGTATGCCATGAGAGATATAGCATCAACTGTCTTTCATCTCATGATGTTCCCCCATGAAGGGAAAATCATGACGGTTGACCAACTGAGTTATCACGATCCGTAAGGGCTAATGGCACCAGCTAGCATTATTCCTACGATCAACACCATTGATCCGCAAGGGATGACCACACACGTGAATGTTATCCCTGCGGTCAAAACCATGGTTGACAATATACCAGCCTCCCCATTGTTGAATGTGGGCCCTGGGTTGTTTTTCGATACCACCATGATGGATCCTTTCCCCTTAGTGTCACCACCACTAACAACAAACGAGACTGTGCACTTGTGCATGCTCTCATCCAGCACTGCTACACCCAAACAACAACTGCATTCGTAGCCCCAACCACAACCACAACACCGTCCACAGCCGCAACATCAATATCAATTGCAACATCATCCATAGCCACAGCATTATGTGCATTCGCAACCATAACCTTAGCCCCACATACAACTATCAGGGAGTTGTCTGGGCTCCTCTCCATTCCATACAATTCCCTTCCTCTTTCCCCTACCTGGTGTCATGAGCAAGCCAGTAATGGCCACCCTAAACCTACCCAACTTTACATTGGAATTCCCATGTGGTATCTTGATCCACCAACTCAACCACCAATTCCCTAGGTAGTCTTAACCCTCATTCCACCCATTGCAGTTGAGTCTCATCCTCCACTCGGCTTGCAAAAACCAACCACCGCACCCGCACCCACACCGCCCCACCCAAAAAGGGCTAGGGGCGAGAATGTGAAAGCTACCGCAGAGCCTCTATAGATCCCACCTTGCGCCGTCTATAAAGAACAGGGACATCCAACTCAAAAATTCCCTAAGATTCCAATGATCCAATCGCATTTGGATGCCATGGATACAACTGAAAACCTCCCTGTGGTTGAACTTCCAAGCACGCCAACCGTAAGAAACAAGTCATTGAGAACAAACCATGCTTGCACCCTCTGCAGTTTGTATGGACATTATTCTCACCGTTTCCAAGACTTGCCCAAGTTTTGAATGGCTTTAGCCGACCTTCGTCAACATTCCCTTGAATCTGAGATCACCTTGATCAAAGAGGTTCACCCCCCACCTCCTTCTTTGGACACCATGTCCATTTACAAGATGTCCAGATCAACCGACCCTATTGTCTCCACCACCAATGACGGTCCATCGGACCTATCTCTTCATTGGTTCTGTAATGATGAGGAGATACTTAAAGCCTTGACCACCCCAGAATACCCATGGGACGACATGTACCATCGCTCGTTCTTCCTCCCCGAAGAACTTGTGTCATAGTATGACCAGTTTTTTGTGGAAACCAAATATTTCATTCATGGGAAATTCAACTGATTCAAAAACCCCATTCCAACACCAGACACCTTCGAAGAAGGGAACATGGCCAGCATCTCTCCAACCATCAAAATCAACATCTCAACCAATCTCGAGGTTATTGAATAAATCATGCTGGGAGCATCCTGCTCCCCGGAAGAAGTTGCTGCCTACAAAGCTCTCTTCCAAGAATTCAGTGACATCTTTTCCTGGTCTTACACTGAAATGACTAGCTTGGACCCATCCATCATGGAACACCATATCGACACATGGCCTGATGTGGCCCTCTTACATCAAAAGCAATGACCCATCCATCCTTCCAAATTCGCTGCGGTGAAAACTGAGATAGAGGAACTATGCACAACCGAATTCATTTACCCCATTGCCTACACCACTTGGGTTTCTAATCCTGTTCCCATGAACAAAAAATAGGGTACCATCCGCATTTGCAAATACTTCCCCGATCTCAATAGGGCATGTACCAAAGACAACTTCCCAACATGCTTCATCAATCAAATTATCGATGCATGCATCGGACATGAGGATTTTCCTTCATGTACAGGTTTTTCGGATATAACCAAATCCATATCCGGAAAGAAGATCATTACAAGACTGCATTCACAACCCCGTGGGGCACATTTGCATATCAAGTAATGCCCTTTGGCCTGAAAAATGCTGGAGCCACCTTCCAGTGCGCCATGACACACTGTTTTCACGACCTCATTCACACCATGTTGGTTTGTCTGGATAACCTCATTGTGCAGTCACAGAAGCAAGCACAGCACATAGACGAGTTATGACAAGTCTTCATATGATGTCACAAGTACAAAATCCGCTTGAACCCTTTCAAGTGTGTTTTTTGTGTCCCTACGGGCCGTCTCCTAGGGTTCATCCTGTAACACAAAGGAATGACCGCTGATCCCCTGAAAATCCAAACGACTTTCCCTCTAACTTCACCCCTCTGAGTAACGGTAGTATAGATTCTAATATAGTCTTTTCCTTTTTTGTTTTACACATTTTTCAAAAGTGAGGCTTATGTATTGTTTCCCCTCAATGCTCCAGATGGATCCTACCTCGGCCCGATACATGTGATTTGCTGATGGAGTGAGGAGATGGTCTCCAAACCTCGCCTCAGCTACATGGGTCATCTACTCCCCGTCGCACGCGTTGATCCATATCGACAGAATATGCATAGGCAATGCAACCAACAACTAGGCTAAGTATGATGGTGTCAATGGCCTCTTGGTCGCCGCTCTCCATATAGGCGTTCACCATCTCGATGTCTTCTTAGACTCCTAGTTTCTTGTTTCTCAGTTAAACAACTACTATTGGGTATGTGACCCATGCCTCTTTAGAAAATTCCTGTGCACTAAACAAATGGTTAGAACATTTGAATCCATCACATTCACACATGTTCCCAGAAACCTCAATAGTGTAGTATATCAAATGGCTAATGACATTCATAATCACATATAGTAAACATAAAACCATAACATCATGCATAATCATATATAAAATACACACACAAGTGTAACAATACATCATCTAGGCATTGCATCTCATATCATCATAGAAAGACTCGCAAATAAAACCATAAAAGTCCATCCACATCCATCCAATATATATATATAAATAGATAGATAAGTCGCATGTCCAAAATATGTCCAGTACAAAATGAGAAGCCACATATGGTTTTTCAGCGGAATATACATAGCGATGCAAAAAATCCTAAGTGCACCAACACACTAGGGGCAGCCCCACTAGGATGTTAATCTGAATCAGACTCATCATCTGGTTCAGTATCATCATCTTCATCAGAAGACTCATCCTCCACAGGAAGATCGCCTCTTGCCACCCAATGAAGGTAACCAAAGGCCAAAACCATCTTCCTCATCACAAAGGTCCACTGTGGAGGAAAACTATGAATGGAAGCAATCACATCATTGCTTAAATGCTGCTAGACATCACTAGAGATCCCATCAGCAAGCCACTCCAGATGTTGCAGAAGTCTATCCACCTCCCGCCGTCACTTGCGAGGGTTCTTCGCAGGAACTTCTGGAGGCACCATAGCAACCACTCACCTCTAATACTCGGGTGGTGGGCAGGGACCAAGATCTGCATACACAAACAAGGACACCATCAGTCTACACATATAAAAATACAACTATCAACCAGCTCAGCTACACTATGTATAAATATGAACATAAAAACATCACACATACATACCAACTTGTCCCCATGCCTGGCCTGCAGGTCGGGGCATCTCGAGGTCCCCTTGATAGTTCATACCCACATACGGGTACTCCTCAATGACCATTGGAAGCTGATGCCACTAATCCAAGAGATCCTCAACGAAAAAGTGGCCCACTCTACCACCACGCTCTTGTACCATCATCTGGCACCACCTATGCATCCGCGGCTCCTGTGGACCACTCTCCCGCACAGCCCGGTGCGAATGTAAAGTAGGTACTTTCTCAAAAAAGAAAGGCAATAGAAAGGATCCAAATAAAAAACCTGTGCCAAATGCCTTCATATTGTTCAACTGATGCCAAAATTCCTGAAGATACATTTGGGCCCACCCATAATACGTACCCCCCATAGCATGCTCTACCAATTGAAGCTGCCCTCCAAATATCTTGTGTCTCCTCATGGAACCCAAGATACACAGCAGTAATGTCACCACCGCCCATGTCGACAGGTCCTCAATGTCACACATCAAGATGTGGGTGCCACGCACATACGCAGTAGCGTAATAGTGCCTATCACATAGCTCCTCCAATGTCTCCCCACGACACAACACCGGTGCCAAGTCACTAACAACTCCCAACAAAGGGAGCCCATTTAGAAAGTACACATTCGTAAATGTGATCTCAATACATTGGTCTTGGAAGAGGAAGGCCCCCTCCTCAATATCCCAAAATCTCACCAACGTTTGCAGCAACAAACGCAAGCTCTTCATAAGGGGTATCCTCATGAACTTAAGTAAGCCACAACAGGCCAGTGTATCATGCACATTCTTGTCTCACAATTATTCCTCCCGGAGGTCTTTACAGTCTCTCTCCTACCATTTAATCTCAGCCATCCTGAATAAGCAAAACACAGATGTCAGCCACTGCTCTCATAAAAAAATTTCACCTAAAGGCCAAGTTGCACCTGTCTGGGCAAAATGAGTGACTAGGTCGCTCAAAAATGCCCCACAGGTGCAACCAGGTCACTCTTTTTCCTTCAAAAGGTTTGACTTGGCTCCATGAAACCCCAACAGGCTCATGAAGCACCTCCAAGTGACCAAATGCAGAATGTAAACCACCAAAAAGAAGATATTTGGAAAGATCTCTTACCTGCAAGTCGCGAAACTCGAAACCGTTGGTTGGAACAGGAGAAATCAGCAAATGAAAATCTAGGGCCCACCTCTCCAACTCTACAGCGAACAATGATAATGACACTTCACAAAGTTGTCCCCACCCTTATATAGGCCCTATTTGACCTAATTTCTCCCATTAGACACAACAGGACCATACGGAGTCCATTTGAGATGCTGTTCATGCCATTGCTTTTAGAATTCCATCCTCTATCTCCTTATGAGACCATCGTCTCATGTTTAATAAACAAATTTCAAGACCACTTCCTTGAAGTTACCTCGATTTACGAGCCACAACATGGTGATGCAAGTGTATGTGGACCTGTACTTGCATCACTCTTTCCTACCGCTACTCATGCGGATTCCTGGGCCATCGCCCATAAGGAACATCATTTTTATTTTAAACACATAGTTGTCTACTCCGTCCACTGCACCTTATGCAGATCTCCGGACCAGGGCATCTACATAGTCTCGTTTATCTCCTTTAGCGGACCATGTAGACCATCAAATGAAAATGACCACCTTGGCATATTCAAGCCAAGACCGTTCCCCTCTGTATACTTTTATGCTTTCTCAGGTAGAGGGGATGAACTTTACAAAAAAGATCACCATGGTTTGTCGTTAAGCTCTTTTCTATCCTTCTCATCAAGAAAATATTGCCGAGCAAACTTGGTTTCACTCATGCTCGTAAAAGTATCTGAATGACCGTCTAGTTAGTATAGTTTTAACCTTTTCCGACCTAATTGGACTAGCAACAATAAAGAAGTCTCTCATCCCCTATAGGATGGGAAACCTCTCCTATGTATACTTTTATCCTTTTTTAGGGACAGGAGACTACCAATGAAAAAGATCCCCAACTGGAGTCTTCTTTGCGCTTTCAAACTCTCTAAAATTGAAAGCACCATGAAGCATTTACTTTCTCGGGCTCACCAAAACTCCACGAGATCGTACCATAATGGTGTCTCTAGACACCACCCCACAGATAATAGTTTGGCAGCATTCCCACTTTGAATCGCCTTAGTTCAGAGTACTCTGTAATGTGTCTTCCTTGGATCCCATCAATATCAAAAGTATCCACCTCCCCCAAGTATTTCCCATCTGCAATGACATTCCCGGTATTACAGCTATGATCCCATTCCCATGAGTCAGTTTCATTCACTTCCTAGTCTGTCCTGCCATAATAATGTTAACAAAAAAAATATGAGTCTACTACACTCCCCCTACCCCTGTTCAACGATTTCCCTCCCCCCCTCCCCCATTCAGTGGGTCAGTTTGCAGATTGTCTCACATCTTTCGGTTATCTCCCTCATGCTTCTAGTCAAGGAAACATCATTGCCTTGAACAGGGGAAGGTATCCCTCTGTCGATGACAACAAACATATTCTAGAGGATAGACCTAGAGGTCCATGTATCTTGGTTTCATTAACCTCATTAATGAGTTCCTTGGACCACTTAAGAGGAGTCTTTAGTGCTTCTCAGGATGGTTGTTTCTCAAGTGGTCGACTCCAACTACATCATCGCGTCGTTGAGATTCATACAGGGTATATGTCTGTGCAGTATTTGGTCGAAGACCCCAGATGTCACCTGACTCTAGCACATTGATGATTCTATTCAAGGGACCTAAATAGGTTTATGTCCCTCGTGATTTCTTTTTTTCATTGTAGACAGTGTTTAGAATCCCCAGCAGCACTTCTATAAATATTTATGATTGATGCAGCATACTTGTACCACAGAGACTCCGACTCTCCATCAGTGAGTCCATACAGCTATGTACCATTCCAGATCTAGCAGGCTATCAGTCATGAAGATATAGCATTCCATGAGAATACCATGGGTCCAATATAGTAGTTCTTTAGATCAGTATTGTATTTAGCCTCTCATTGAGGAAACCACTATGTATCATCAGTTGTATATGATCAGCTCTTGTATTATAGAGCATAGATCACATTATTATTTTGACATTATTACGAGCATGGGGATGACCGCTTCATCCATATACATGTCACGCCTTATTTGTATCTCACCCATTAATGGGAACCATATTAATATAAAAACTAAAAGCCACCATGCCCTAGCCCAGGAAGCACCACCTCTCCGTAGAAAATCCTATGATTTTCGTTGGCCATATGATGAGCTCCTACCCTCACACATCAGGGGGGAATCTGTTAACCCAAAAAATCCCTCACTCAGCTCTACGTGGAATACACCCCATTGGACCCCCACACCCTCAAAAAGGCTTAAGAATGAGCAAACGGGCTTAAAAACCCCAAAAAAGAGCCTAAATAGTTCTCCTATGGGATAAAGCCTCCAGAAAGGGGCTAAAACTCCTCAAAGGAGCTAAAAACCCCAAAAGGAGGTAAAGATAGGGTGGAAGGGGCTAAAATCCCAGAAAAGGGGCTAAAGCCCCAACTAGGGGCTTAAAACACTAAAAAGCCCCAAAAACGCTATAAATAGAGGGGTGGGGGTCACTCTCAAAACACTTCTCCCTTGCATACTGTTATGCTTCCTGAGTGGATACCTTGAGAACCTTTGTCTCTCAAGCCACCCACACTCCCTCTCCTCCGTCCTTCCATTGAGCCATAGCTCCCCTTTCCAAGAGAGGTGCTCCAAGCTAGGGCATGGTGGCCCATTCCATCAAGAGAAGGTATAACTTGTTGTTTTGTGTTGTTCATTTGATTTTATCTAATCCATTGTTTGTTTTCCGGTTTATTGTTTAACATGTTTTTGCAGGTATTTTGGTTCTAACAGTTGTATGCAGGGTATTGGAGCGAAACCCTAACATTGTTTGAAGAGGGGTTCTTTCCTTGCTATCTTTTATTTCTGTCTTAATTCATTTCTTCTTTCATTTTCTGCATTCACCACCAGGAACCTATCCTTCCATCCTATAGATGAAAGGTAGCCATTCCTGCCCTGTAGCAAGGGAGAAATCCCTGCTACAAGGATTCCATTTGAAATAGTCAAAAAGTAGGCTTACTAAATCTATTCAAATCCCCCATAGCTACATAAAGCAGTTTCCAAATCCACTTAGAGGCTCACGAATTGGAAAATTCAACTAGGAAACCTAATAAGGGATGGAAAGGAAACTCATACATGCTTTTATTAGGAGAAAATGGTGAAGGATGATGTGGGAAAAAAATAAGTCAACTACACCTAGTCTAGCTTTTCCTTTTGCCTTAATTCTCAATAAAACAGACAGCTTTACAGAAAAAGAAAATATACGCTTTGGAGGATCTGGAATAAAGAAGACATGCTAAATATGGTTTCCAGGATATTTCCCAAGCGCTCCATGAGTCAGTTGTAGCAAGTGTTGACTTATATGACATGTAAAAGGCATAGAGTGGAATCTAGGAAACTAGGTAATAAGACAAAAATTGATTTAATTAATGTCTAAGGTAGGTAACTATGGGTTGATTATTCTAACAATATTAAGTTACAGGAACAAATATTATATTTACTCACAAAAATGTTCTTTCCTAACAAAATTAAAAATAATATAAAATATTATATGCCGGCCATAAATAGTATCAAATATTAATAATAAAAATATTATATGTCCACCTTAAATAAAAAGATGTGTCTTTTTGTTTGGATCACACCAAAAGTTAATAGTTGAGTGCAATACTTCAGAAGAGATTTGCACCTTCAAAGATTTGATCCCTCTCTGTGCTTGATAGAGCCTAAGATTTGGATCTATGCAGGTTAACATAAAAATCCAACTTCTATAGGTATGTGCTGCCATGTAGCCCTGTTTAGTTAATCATTATTTTTAATATCATCTTATCAGACACATGAAAGGGTGATAATGTGAATATTCCTTTAAAACATAATGAATCAGCAGATATGTTGGCCGGATTTTCTTCTTTGTTCAAATATCATTGTAGGATCTTTTGTGTGAAAGTATTGGTATGTTTTTCTAATGTTCTTTTGGTCGATATTTTAGAGTTGTAAGGGAAATTAAAAGTTTTCGGTGAAGTGTATATCTCAAGATTTCAATGTTATAAAATTATTCCATAATGTTAAATTCATTTATAAAATCAAAACCAAATATTATTTAATTAAATATTATACCATTTCCATATAGAAAAATCCAAAAAAAGTTTTAACTATGTATTTTAATTGTATCCATCATGATTTAAAAACAAAAAACATGTTTACATTACCTAACACATATATATGTTGTTACTTTGAACTAGATTTATGTGAGAATGAAATGAAAGAGAATATATATATATACTCACGTGGAAATATATATATGGCAATAAACACAATGATACAATAAAAACATATTCTCTTAAATAAATGAAACATAAAAAACTATAAAACAAAACCAGCTAGATTAGTGCTAGTCATATCTCCGAGAAGAGATGTCACGGCTACAATCACTCGTGACAAGCTGATTACAAAAGGAGTCCGAAGGGACTTATATCATAAAGGCTTAGAAAGGTAGAAAACTCCAAACCTAACCTTAGGAGATGAATCATCATAAAGTTTGCAGCCCCAAGGTGGTTAGTTTAACAATCAACTTCTCAGGGTTATAACTTTTGCATATGATCTCTATTTGGTGCAGTCAACAAGATGTTTCAAATGTCTATTTGAATTGCCAAAAAACATCATCTGGGGCCTCAAAATGCCTCAAAATTTTGGGACCCAAAAAATCATTGAAATTTACAAGAAATTTGCAAAATTAAAAAGTTGTTTTGAGCCATTGGAATAGGTGGGTGGCCACCTATACCCATCTAGAGCATGCTTATTATAAATTATTTTTATCTTAAATGTGTACATCATAAGAAGAAAAAAATCATTATTGTATTTGTTCAAAAGAGAGCAAAATTACATTTTTCATATCTATGCAAAGTGCATATATTCAAAAGGGAAAAAGATGGCTAAAATATTGAGCTAACAGAAAATGATTAAATATATAGAGAAAAAAACCCTAGGAAAATCAAGGGTTGAGAAAATCCTCAATACTCACATTTTTCTTTCTTTTTCTTGACCTCGGTCCAACCCTTTATATTTGGATTAGCAACAACTAGATGTGACGTGTCATATCTTAGGGAATGCTCCTTATCTGAATCATAATTGTAGAATTCATGTGTTCTCTTTATTCCTCATGCTAAAATATCCATTGATACCATAATTCCAGAATGTTGGAATAAATTAGGTTGACTCTTCTCTAATGGCTAGTTTCCATCATTTGTTAACTCTATTTTTTCTAATTTGTTACATTTGTCTTCACCTTCCATATTCTCCACTGCCTCATTCTCCAAATAAGAATGTTCAAAAGGCTTAAGGCTTTTGGATTTGTGAGGCTTCCCTCTTTTCTTTTTAGGATGGTTTCTTATTTGAGGATGGGTTTCTTGAAGATGACATGTTTGATAACAAACATGACATCTTAAAGCTTTGTTTTCATAATATATGCTTTGGGAATGTTGGAAGTTCCTTTTTCTTAGATCAACCTCCACACATATATGAGCATATGCGAAAAACCTTTTATGCATGCATACATTGTCTTGCTTTAAAAAGTTACGCAAATCATTTCCAATTTATTCTAACACTAAATAATGCTAGAAATCCTAGGGGTAGATTGGGGATCCTGAGTTTGAATGGAATATTAGATACTACTATATTAGTAGGATCAAAATATGGAAATGATGGGTGATAAAGAGACCAACTCTTTCCCACAACCATGACCCTTCTTAAAATATTCTCTTATAATCTCATATGAAGAAAAAAGTCGGTTTACCTCCACATTTTTTATCTCTAGAGTTGGAACTTCATTTAGGATTTCAATGATATATGGGTTTGGTAATTGGACTGTTGAATTTTGTGCATTTGAAGTCATTGCATCCTTATAATATGATGGTTTTAACATTGCATATTTATAAGAAAATAGTTTTTTGGGTTTGAGCCAAAACTTGTGATCTATCCTCCATAAATTAAGTTTGAATCCTTGGATATTTTGTGATCATAAAGAGTATAGCAATCCTCTAGATCTTTACTAAAATAGAGAAGGATATGGACTTTTTTAGGAATCCTGAATTTATCCTAAAGTTTCATATTCAGTACAAAGATACTATATGAATCTTTAGCCATGAATGTAAGGGATTTCCCTTGAATGTATTTTTACAACTATTTGGAAATCCACGCCATCAACTAAGAAAATATGTCCCTTAATATCTTCGAGATCATTTAGAGTTGAAGAAATGTTTGAGTTGATGGAGGGGGCACCAACTGAGTAAATACTAGAAAATATTACTAGAGAGATAACACAGGTAGTATTAGCAGCATTGTCCTCCATAAATCCTTGCCAAGAATCATAACTTTCGAGTAAGAGAAGAAAGGATCTTTGAGGTAGCTCAACTCATCAGATTTCTTTGAAATAGGATTGCTTGAAAAAATCCCCAATGATACAATCACCTCCATCATGAAGAGCTCTTCCTCTATCTCGATCATCGAATAAGCGAAAGGACCAAGGAGAAAAGGAGGTGTGCCCACCTATTGCCTCAAATCATTCGAGGTGATCTTCGTGAATACAACATAATTTGTAGTAAGATGGGAAAATTGTTCTCTCATGAATGTCCCTTCAAAAGATAAAAATGCTAAAGATAACCATACTCATGGAGAGATCCATGATGACATCGTCCATATTTCCCTCGCCCCATCCTTTGCAAAGGAGTGGAACCCTTGAAACAACATCTATCCTAGAGAGAAAAAATACAAAGATGTGTCTTCTATCACTAGGGTTTTAAAGTCTCTTCCATTTTCATGTATATCAACTTGCTCACTACAGATGGGATGCCACTAAGTTAAAATCAATTTTAAGTCTCCACTCTCTTCAAATATGTTATTAGTAATTTATTTTTTTAATATAAATTTGAAGCAGACAAAGACTTCTAAACCCACATGATTCGCATTTTAACCCACAATGATTACTGAGTTGAATAATCAACCAATGGAAAATAATTCCTTATTTGAAATATTAAATAAATAGTAAAGATGAATGATGATAAAAGATCCCAAAGTGAGTGACATATATATATTAATTATAAAGGCACTTTGTATACCATCCATGAAAGGATGCGCCATTTCAGAATAGTTTACTGATAACCATTTATTGATTATTAATTATTAATATCAATATATATTAATACTAATAATTAATATATATATATATATATATATATATATATATATATATATATATTNCATATTTTATAAAACTAGTTTATAATTTAAATATTGTAAGTGAAACGATGGGTTATTTCGTAAAAACATGGGCAATTTCACTTTATTTTTTAAAATTTCTCCTTTTATTTCTTTGTTGATAATTTTTTTATATTTTTAATTTTTTTATTCTTCACTTTTCCCTCTCCTTCTTGCTTCATATTTGGATTTGAATTAATACTTCTTCAATGAAGTTCAAAGGCCAAAGGCCAATTTGTGGTCAAGAACCAATTTTTACGAGAGAAACTCTAAATATGGATGGTTAAAAGCCATTGTGAGGTCAAGGACCTAAATTCAAGGAAACCTTGAACATGTTTTTTAACTTTTCTTTTTAACTTATGTTTTTTAGCACTTCCCATTTTATTTCTTTTGTTGATAATTCTTTTTCTTTTTTGTTTTTTTTATTCTTCATAATTTTTTTATTCTTCATTTTTTCTTCTCGTTCTTGCTTCATATTTGGAGTGAAATTAATACTTCTTCAATGAAATTTAAATGGCCAAAGGCCAATTTTTGGTCAAAAACCAATTTTTACCAGAGAAACTCTAAATATGGATGGCTAAAAGTCACTGTGAGCTCAAAGACCTAAATTCAAGGAGACCTTGAACATGTTTTCTTAACTTTTATTTTTAGCTTATGTTTTTTTTTATTCTTTATTTTTCGCTCTAGTTCTTGCTCTGATACCACTTGAAGCAGAAAAAGACTTCTAAACCCACATGATTCACATTTTAACCCACAATGATTATTCAATTGAATAATCAACCAATGAAAAATAATTCCATATTGGAAATATTAAATAAATATTAAAGATGAATGATGATAAAAGATTACAAAGTGAGTGCCATATATAGATTAATTGTAAAGGCACTTTGTATACCATACATGAAAGGATGCATCATTTTAGAATAATTTACTAATAACCATTTATTGATTATTAATTATTAATATCAATATATATTAATACTAATAATTAATATAGATATTTAATATATATATATATATATATATTGTTTGTTGTTATTATTTAAGTTTGTTACAAAATTATAATGAAATTGTATAAGGCATTAAAAGTGATTAACAAGTTATTTGGGGCATTATGGATACTTAATCTGCACATTATAATTTTTAAGAGTTTATAAAATATGAGTATTTTTAATATGGAATTTTATTATGATCCATCCTAGAGAAAAAAAGATGAAAAATTTATTTTCCATCTATCTCTTGATCTTCTTTTTGGATGCTAATAATTCCAAACATAATAGAAAAGAATGAAAATATTATTTTCCATCAACATAAAAATATATACTCAATACCTTATAAACAATAGGCTCCTGCAGCTCTGTATCTTTATTATCTTAGCCATTTTTGTTTCTTTGCATCATCCTCGGTTCACTCTTTTGCACAACCCATTAAAGACCGAGTTAAATATGTTATTTGACTAGAGTGCTGCATTTTTGTTATTTTTTACTATGGTTGGAAGGAATAGTCAATCAATTTCATATTACAGAACCTTGGACAATGGTTGGAAGCAATAGCCAATCAATGTCATCTTGTTGTAGGAATTAATGAGTGTTGTCAAGTGGTGGCAACAATATATTATGCCAACAAGCACGTGATTGTACAAATCACAAAGGCATTGCCATACTTGGTAGCCATGCACCTAGAAAACAATGCTATTGTGAAATGTATTAGGTATATCTACCATGCGTTTAAACATTTAACTTGTATCTCTTACGTCGAGAAAGGATATGATGCATCATTTGGCACTATAGTTAATATTCAATTTTTTGATACAGATCATTATCGTTTTATAAATCTTAGAATTTCCTAAACAAGGATCTTGGTGTGATGCTCACATTCTTAAATGATGGTGTTATGATAAAATCATAGATGGCAAAATGGAGACTTATAAGCATCACATGACTAAGTATGATTAGAAATACATACAATTTTTAGCTGATGTACCATATATTCATGTAGTAGACAACTCTCAAAATCATAACTCTCTCTGTATTGGAAAAATATTAACGGAAATCTAGATATACTTTATCAAATTTTATGACGAAACCATTTTTGCTAGCCATGATAAATCCCTCTTACCACACTACATCCCCAAATACTCGATAGAAAGCTTCACAATACTCTTACCACAAGAGCATGCTCTACATCCCCTTACCTTGCCAAGTTACCGTAATGTCCCATTTCAGTGAAATGGTAGACCTCTCTCTCTATCGTGACCACTTTTCCAAAACCACACTGATCACCTGCATAGCATGAGCATTCATTGCACCTCTCCCTACCTACAACATCGATCTCTCTCCATTTGAATTATTTTTCTTCAGAATGAGCATCATCCTTTATGTCCCTTGGGCTATAATAAAAAGTCCTTAACCTTAGCTGCATTCATGAGACCAATAATTTACTTACTTTATTCTATTCATGTCCCTACTGATACAACTCTTCCTACCTCTACAGCTATCAATCCACACTTCTTTCACAATTGAGATACAGATTCATGGTAAGGCTATACATATACATATGATGTTTTATCTTATTAACTTACAAATCAAACTTCGGTAGGTATGCGTTGCAATGCAGCCTTGTTTTTTTTTATCATGATATTTAATATCCTATTACCAAAGACACATGAAAGGGCGACAACGTGAATATTCTTTTAAAACATATTAAATCGACACATATGTTGGCCGCATTTGCTTGTTTGTTCAAATATCATTGTAGGAATTTTTTGTGTGGTAGTATTGGTATGTTTTTCTAATGTTCTTTTGGTGGATATTTTAGAGTTGTAAGGGAAATTAAAAGTTATTGATGAAGTGTATATCTCAGTTTATACATGTTAGGATTTCAGTCTTCTAATATTAATTTTTATAAAAAAAGTATTTAATGTTGAATTCATTTATAAAATCAAAATCAATTATTGTTTAATTAATATTATATCAGTTCCATATAGAAAAGTCCAAAAAAATGTTTTAACTATGTCTTTTAATTCTATCCATCATCATTTAAAAACAAAAACCTGTTTAAATTAACTAACACATATATATGATGTTGCTTTGATTTGGATTTATGTCAGAATGAAATGAAAGAGCATATATATATTGACATAGAAATATATATGGCAATAAACACATTGATACAATAATCTCGGATTCTATTAAATGAATGAAACATAACAAATTACTAATTAGAGGAAATTTGGGGTCTAAAATGTGCCTTATAAAAAACTGTGCCATAAATGAGTTGGATTGAGTTGAATTTTTAAACCAATAGAATTTCAATATCTTTGGTCAACCATTATGGTTGAGTTGGACACATAATGCTTATGGTACATATTTTTATTTGACAATAGCTAACTCCATATCAACCTCACCTTGGTTAAGCTCTTGAAAAGATCACCTCAAAATAAGATAAATAAACTTTAACTAATAAATATAGAATATTTTATTTGATCACTACTTCCAACTCCTCTAAAACATAACATTCGCACTAATTAAAATTGTAGTGGAAGCATTCTCAAATACTAAAAACATTTATTAATCATTTTTTTAAAAGGAAAGCTAAATAATATTTAATTTTAAATAGACTTATCTTAAAATACTAAATAAAAGATATTTAGTATTTTTAATATTATTAAATAATATTTAAAAAAATAAATATATTTAATTATTACATCCAAAAATAAATAAAACATTTAAATACTAACAAAATAAAAAATAAAAACTATTTTTAATGTTACAAAAATTATAATAAAATTTGATTTTACTTTTTTTCTCTCTTACCTACCTACCCATTAAAGCACAATTTTTTTTATATTAATATAAAAAATAATATGAATATACATAGTTTATTGTTTTTTATTTTATGTGATGTAATATTTTTTATATGAATTAATATAAAATTTATATTAAAAAGTAATACTAATTTTTTTTTTAAACTATTATAATTATATTTTTCATTATAAATGAATATATTTGAGTTGTACATTTATTAAATATATAGAAAGTAGTGGTTTATTCATTTTAAAAAATAATATAATATAATTCAAAAGTTTCCTATGAGTTATTAAGTGTGCACAAGAATCTAAATATTTCGTTAATATTTTTAATCAATATCTCTTCACTCTACATTAACTCAATATAGTTGTCAACTACCATTAATGGGACGATTTAGGTTGACTTTCATTAGATTTTCATTAGATTTAATCTGGCATGGCATATTTATAGTGTGATGTGGATTTTTTATTATTTTCCTTATGAGGCCCATTTTAGACCCCAAATTTCCTCTAATGTGATAAAACAAAAGCAACTAGAATGGTGGTAGTTGTATGTGGCGCCTATGCTCACTCGTGACAAGTTGAATACAAAAGGAGTTCGAAGGACCTTTTATCATAAAGCCTTAGAGAGGCAGAAAACCCTAAACCTAACCTTAGGATATGAATCATCATAAAGTTTGCATCCCCAAGGTGGTTAGTTGAACTATCAAGTTCTCGTGGTCATAACTTTTGCATACGATCTTGGTTTGGGGTGCTCGATAGGACATTGCAAAGGTCTATCTCAATTTCCAAATAATGTCGTTTAGGACCTCAAAACGGCCCAGAATTTTGGGGCCCAAAAAATTGTAGAAATTTACAAGAATATTTCCAAATTAAAAGGTTGTTTTGAGCCATTGAAATAGGTGGGTGGACACCTATACCCATCTGGATCATGCTTATTATAAATTATTTATATTTTAAATATGTACCTCATAAGAAGAAGAAAATCATTATTATTTTTTTTAAAGAGTACAAAATTACATTTTGCATATATATGCAAATTGCATATATTAAAAAGGGAAAGAGATTCCTAAACTCCTGAGCTCACTGAAAATGACTAAATATATAGAGAAAGAAAACCTTGGAAAATCAAGGCTTGAGAAAATCCTCAATAGTCACATTTTTCTTTCTTTTTCTTGACCTCGTTCCAACCCTTTAGATTTGGATTAGCAACAACTATCTATGGTGTGTCATATCTTAGGGTATGCACCTTATCTAAATCTCAATTGTAGGATTCGTGTGTTCTCTTTATTCTGTGTGCTGAAATATCCATTGATACCATAATTCCATAATGTTGGAGTACCTTATGTTGAATCTTGTCGAATGGCTACTTTCCCTCATTTGTTAACTCTGTTTTTGTTAATTCATTACCTTCATCTTCACCTTCAATATTCTCCACTTCTGCAATCTCCAAATAATAATTTTCAAAAGGTTTCTGGATTTTGGATTTGGGAGGCTACGCTATTTTGTTTTTAGGATGCTTTCTTATTTGAGTATAGGTTTGTTGAAGATGACATGTTTGATAACACAAATTACATATTAAATCTTTGTTTTCATAATCTAGGCTTTGTGAATGTTGGAAGTTCCTATGGTGCAGCAAAAATTTTTTGGAATCCCTTTTCTTAAATCAACTTCCATATGAGCATATGTGAATAAGCCCTGATGCATGCGTACATTGTCCTGCTTTAAGTAGCTACCCAAAGCATTTCCAATATATTCTAATGCTAAATGATGCTACAAAAGAAGGGGTAGATTTGGGATCCTGTGAATTGAATGCTAGATACTACTATATTAGTAGGATCAAACTATGGAAACAATGTGTGATAAAGAGACCAACTCCTTCCCACAACCATGACCCTTCTTAAAAAATTCTCTTATAATCTCATTGAAAGAAAACTGAACTATAAAGAAATCTTTTGAGCATAAATAATAATCACAATATCTAGTCAAGTTAGATTGAATCCATTGGTCCAACTCCTCCATTCGTGGCCAGGAGCCAATTAACATGCAGATTACTGATTTAGATTTGTATAGAAAAAAGTCGGTTTACCTTCACATTTCTTATCTCTAGGTTTGGAACTTCATTCATGTTTTCAATGATATATGGGTCAAGTATTTGGACTGTTGAAGGTTGTACGTTTGAATTCATTACATCCATATAAGATGATGGTTTTAACGTTGCATCTTTATAAGAATATAGTTTTGAGGATGGATTTGAGCCAAAAGTCGCAATCCCTCCTCCATAAATTAAGTTTGAATCCTTGTATATTTTGTAATCATAGAGAGTTGTTTGATCCTCTAGTTCTTTGCTAAAATAGAGAAGGCTCTGAACCTTTTAGGAATCCCCAATTTATCCTAAAGTTTCATCTTGAGTAAACAAATAGTAGATGAAGCTTTACCCATGAATGTAAGGAATTTCCCCTTGATGTATTTTCACAATAGTTGGAAATCCTCGCCATCAGCTAAGAAAATATGACCCTAAATATCTTCGACATCATTTAGCATTGAAGAAATGTTTGAATTCTTGGAGGGGGTACCAGCTGAGTAAACACTATAAAATGTTACTAGAGAGATAACAAAGGTAGTACTAGCAGCATCGTCCTCCATAAATCCTTGCCACGATCATAGCTTTCGAGTGAGAGGAGAAAGGATCCTTGAGGTAGCTCAACTCATCAGATTCCTTCAAAATAGGCTTGTCTGAAAGAACTCCCAATGATACGACCACCTCCGTCCTAAAGGACTCTGCCGCTAGCTCGATTATCGAATAAGCCAAAGGACCAAGGAGAAAAGGAGGTGTGTTCACCTATTGCCTCAAACCATTCGAGGTGATCTTTGTGCATACACCATAATTTGTAGTAAGAAGGGAAAACTCTTCTCTCATGTCCCTTCGAAAGAGAAAAATGCTAAAGATGACCATACTCATGGCGAGATCCATGAAGACATCGTCCATATTGTCATCCCCCCATCCTTTGCAAAAAAGTGGAACGCTTGAAACAACATCAATCCTAGAGAAAAAAAATGGAAAAATGTGTTGTCTATCGCTAGGTTGTAAAGTCTCTTCCCTTTTCATGTATATCAACTTGCTCACTCAAGATGGGATGGTACTAAGTCGCAATAAATTTTCAGTCTCTACTCTCTTCAAATACTACTAAGTTAAAAGGAAATTTTTCTCTCTACTCTCTTGAAATACTCTCTTCAACTATGTTATTAGCAATTTATTTTTTTAATATAAATTATAATGAATTTGTATAAAGCATTAAAAGTGAATAACAATTTTGTATGGGGCATAACGGAAACTTAATCTGGACGTTATAATTTTTAATAGTTTATAAAATGTGAGTATTTTCAATATGGAATTTTATTATGATCCATGCAACAATTCTGAGTCTGAGTCAATCTATTGGTTTTTGGAGCTTTCTGGTTAGGGGACTTTTTAACTTTTAGAGTGATTCTCATTAGTTTTTTTGTTTCTTTAAGATGGCATGATGTCAGCAAAGACGTCACCCGATGTAACATCATCCACCACGTCATAGACCGACACACATTGCGATCAGCTGACGTCATCCGATGTAGCATCATCCACCACGTCATAGAGTTTGTCCCACCCACGTAGCGATCACCGCGCGTTCTATAAAAGGGAGGCACCCCCGGCACGTTGATAAGAGCATTGCAATAACATTTGGCATTTGAAGAGTTGATAATATTTCATCCAAGGCAGTTGGCAGCCATGGCTGTGGGATCATTTGGCTTTGGCTTTGCATTAGCTGCAGTGGTACTAGGAGTGGTGGTGGGTAGTGCTGCAGGTTACGTAATTCTACCATATGCCACTGCTTGTAATACCCAGAAAATCCCAAGCGGAGACCCATTCCTTGACACTCTGGGAAGGTTGCTCCAAGAACTGGAGCAAAATCATGAATACTCGTACGAAGTCAGCGGGGCCTCCGCCACTGCCTACGGACGAGCATTCTGCGATGGGAGTCTTACATCGTTTGATTGCACCGTTTGTCTTTCGGTAATAGGGCAACACATTTGGGGCTTATGCGGCAACGCCATAGGTGCTCAAGCTGCTATGAACTGTTTCAACGGAGGTATCTGCACCATCCAATGCTCCATCCGCTACGAACAATACAACTTTTTTTAAGCATCAACGGCCGTACCTCAGTCCAGTAATCCTTTTAATAGCTCTATTTAAATAAAACAAACACGCGGATTCTTTGATAATCTGAAGTGTTACATCTATCTATATGTGTGTTTATAATGATGCTTCTCACTATCACTCTATTAAGTAAACTCACCTCAGTTGAGTTCAAAGTTTAAGTTACAATGTATGTACCTTTTATCATCTAATTTTGCATGATAAACTGTTTGCTTTATAATTATATTGCATCGCGTGCCTTCATGAAATCGGGAACATCTTCGCCCTATTGCCGTTAATATTGCTTTGGTTTATTTTTCGTTACTCTTTTTATTAAAGTTGTGTAACTAGGGCACGATTTTCTCTTTATTTTCGGTTGGTTTTTACTTGTTTTTGTCTATGAATCTTTACTAAACTTTCAAAACATGCAAAAACATTGCTAGATCTTAATTTGTTAGATCTTACAAAATGTAAATACTTGGTCATATCTTCATAATTGTCTACTCTTGAAATTAAACAATGAAACAATCTACTAAATTGTTGAAGTGATTGCTACTAGTGGTAGGCCCACTCAACAAAATTCTAACCTGCACATTCACAATACACATCAATATTATAAAATTGCTCATATCAATCCATATAAGTAACATACAAATCCAACTTGAGAGGGTATGCGCTACCATGTAGCCTTGTTTAGTTAATCATGATTTTTAATATCTTGTTATCAAAGACACATGAAAGGGTGATAATGTGAAGATTCCTTTAAAACATAATCAATCAACAAATATGTTGGCCGCACTTGCTTGTTTCTTCAAATAGCATTGTAGGATTTTTTCTGTGAAAGTATTGGTACGTTTTTCTAATGTTTTTTTGGTGGATATTTTATAGTTTCCACGGAAATTAAAAGTTATTGGTGAAGTGTATATCTTAAAATTTTAATGTTATAAAATTAAATTTTATAAAATTATTTTAGAATGTTAAATTCATTTATAAAATCAAAATCAATTATTGTTTAATTAAATATTATACCATTTCTATATAGAAAAGTCTAAATAATATTTTTTAACTATGTATTTTTATTGTATCCATCGTCATTTAAAAACAAAAACATTTTTGCATTGCCTAACACATATATATATTGTTGCTTTGATTTGGATTTATGTGAGAATCAAATGAAAGAGCGTATATAGAGAGAGAAAGAGAGAGAGAAATATATATGAAAATAAACACAATGATACAACAAACACTAATTTTATTAAATGAATGAAACATAAGAAACTATAAAACAAAAGTAGCTAGATTGGTCCTAGTCATATCTCCGAGAAGAGATGTCGCACCTGGGCTCACTCGTGACAAGCTAATTACAAAAGGAGGCTGAAGGGCCTCATATCATAAATGCTTAGAGAGATAGAAAACCCTAAACCTAACCCTAAGAGATGAATCATCATAAAGTTTGCATCCCCAAGGTGGTTAGTTTAAGAATCAACTTCTTGGGGTAATAAATTTTGCATATGATTTATGTTTGGTGCACTCTACAGCACGTTGCAAACCTCTACTTGAATCGCCAAAAAACATTGTTTGGGGCCTCAAAACGGCCCTCGAGTTTTGGGGCCCAAAAAATCATAGAAATTTACAAGAAATTTGCCAAATTAAAAAGTTGTTTTGAGCCATTCGAATAGGTAGGTTGCCACCTATACCAATCTGGATAATGCTTATTGTAAATTATTTTTATTTTAAATATGTACCTCGTAAGAAAAAAAATCATTATTTTATTTGTTTAAAAGATAACAAAATTACATTTTGCCTACCTATGCAAAGTGCATATATTCAAAAGAGAAAAAGAGGCCAAAAATATTGAGCTAACAGAAAATGACTAAATATATAGAGAAAGAAATCCTTGGAAAATCAAGGGTTGAGAATATCCTCAATAAGCACATAAGTTTCTTTCTTTTTCTTGACCTCGGTCCAACCCTTTAGATTTAACAACTAGCTATGCTATGTCATATCTTAGGGCATGCTCCTTATCTGAATTGGAATTGTAGGATTCATGTGTTCTCTTTATTCCTCGTGCTGAAATATCCATTGATACCATAATTCCATAATGTTGCAATACCTTAGGTTGAATCTTCTCTAATGGATAGTTTCCCTCATTTGTTAACTCTGTTTTTTTTAATTCATTACCTTGGTCTCTCACCTTACATATTCTCCACTTCCTAATTCTCCAAATAAGAATGTTCAAAAGGATTCTTTCAATTTGTGAGGCTACCCTCATTTCTTTTTAGGATGGTTTCTTATTTGAGGATAGGTTTATTGAAGATTACATGTTTGATAATAAAAAATGACATCTTAAAGCTTTGTTTTCATAACCTATGCTTTGGGAATGTTGGAAGTTCCTTTTTGTTGAATCAACCTCCACACATATATGAGCATATGTGAATGACCCTTTATGCATGAATACATTGTCCTGCTTTAAATAGCTACCCAAAGCATTCCCAATGTGTTCTAACATTAAATAATGCTAGAAAGGAAGGGGTAGATTCGGGAGCCTGAGCTTGAATGGATTATTAGATAATATATTAGTAAGATCAAACTCTGGAAATGATGTGTGATAAAGAGACCAACTCTTTCTCATAACCATAACCCTTCTTCATATATTCTCTTATAATCTCATTGAAATAAAAACTGAAGTATAAAGAAATATTTTGAGGATAAATAATAATCACAATTTCTGGTCGAGTTGTATTGATTCCATTCGTGGACAGAAGCCAATAAACATGCAGATTAATGATTCAGATTTGTATGAAGAAAAAAGTTGGTTTACCTCTACATTTTTTATCTCTAGCTTTGGAACTTCATTCAGGTTTTCGAGGATATATGGGTCTGGTATTTGGACTGTCAAAGGTGGTGTGTTTGAATTCATTACATCCTTATAAGATTATGGTTTTAGCGTTGCATCTTTATAAGAAAATAGTTTTGAGGTTGGATTTGAGCCAAAACTTGCAATCCATTTTCCATAAATTAAATTTGAATTATTGGATATTTTGTGATCATAGAGAGTCGCGTGATCCTATAGATATTTAGTAAAGAAGAGAAGCCTATGGATTTTTTTAGAAATACCAAAGTTATCCTAAAGTTTCATCTTGAATACAGAGATACTATATGAATATTTATCCATGAATGTAAGGGATTTCCCCTGAATGTATTTTTACAAATGTTTGGAAATCCTCGCCATCAACTAATAAAATATATGGCCCTTAATATCTTCAAGATCATTTAGCGTTGAAGAAATGTTTTAGTTGATGGAGGGGGCGCCAGTTAAGTAAATACTATAAACTATTAATAGAGAGAAAACAAGAGTACTATTAGCAGCATTGTCGTCCATAAAATTCCACGAATCATAGCTTTTGAGTAAGAGGAGAAAGGATCCTTGAGGTAGCTCAACTCATTGGATTTGTTCAAAATAGGCTTGTTTGACAAAATCCCCAATGATACGACCACCTCTATCATGAATGATTCTATCGCTAGCTCGATCATCGAATAAGACAAAGGACCAAAGATAAAAGGAGGTGTGTCCACCTATTGCCTCAAATCATTCGAGGCAATCTAAGTGCACACACCATAATTTGTAGTAAGAAGGGAAAACTCTTCTCTCTTGTCCCTTCAAAAGAGAAAAATGCTAATGATGACCATATTCATGGAGAGATCCATTATTACATCATCCATATTTCCCTTCCCCATCCTTTGCAAAGGAGTGGAACCCTTCAAACAGCATCAATCCTAGAGGGAAAAAAATGCAAAAATGTGTCATCTATCGCTAGGGTTTTAAAGTCTCTTCCATTTTCATGTATATCAACTTGCTCACTAAATATGGGATGCCACTAAGTCAAACGCAATTTTTAGTCTCCACTCTCTTCAAATGCTAGTAAGTTAAAAGAAACTTTTAGTCTCTACTCTCTTCAAATATGTTATTAGTAATTTATTTTTTTAATATAAATTATAATGAATTTGTATAAGGCATTAAAAGTGATTAACAATTTATTTGGGGCATTATGGAAACTTAGTCTGGACATTATAATTTTTAAGATTTTATAAAATATGAGTATTTTCAGTATGGAATTTTATTATGATCCAACCTAGAGAAAAAAAAATGAAAAAATTATTTGCCATCTATCTCTTGAACTTCTTTTTGGATGCTAATAATTCCAAACATAATACAAAATAACGAAAAATTTATTTTCCATCAACATGAAAAATATACTTAATACCTTATAAACAACAGAATCGTTCAGCCCCATATCTTTATTATCTTACCATAGCCATTTTTGTTTCTTTGCATTATCCTCGGTTCACTCTTTTGCACAACTCATTAAAGAACGCGTTAAATATGTGATTTTAGGAGAGTGCTGCATTTTTTGTTATTTTTTACTATGGTTGGAAGCAATAGTCAATCAATTTCATATTACAGAACCTTAGACAATGGCTGGAAACAATAGCTAATCAATGTCATATTGTTGTAGAAATTGATGAGTGTTGTCAAGTGGTGGCAACAATATCTTATGTCAAAATGCACATGAGTGTACAAATCACAAAGGCATTGTCAGAATTGGTATCCCTGCACTTATAAAACAATGCTATTGTGAAACGTATTAGGTACATCTGCCATGTGTTTAAACATTTAACCTGTATCTCTTACGTCGAGAAAGGATATGATGCATTATTTGGCACTACAAATAATATTCAATTGTCTAATACATATCGCTAACGTTTTGTAAATCTTAGAATTTCCTGAAATAAGATCTTTGTGTGATGCTCACATTCTTAAATGGTAGTGTTATGAGAAAATGATAGATGCAAAAATGGAGACTTATAAACATCACATGACTAAGGATGGTTAGATATACCGACCATTATTTAGTTGATGCACCATATATGAATGTAGTAGACAAATCTTGAAATCATAACTCTCTATGTGTTGGAAAAATATTAGTGCAAATATTGATATGCTTTATCAAATTTTATGACCAAACCATCTTTTCTGGGCCACGATAAATCCCTCTTACCACACTACATCCCTAAATACTCGACATAAAGCTTCGCAAGACTCTTACCACAATACCATGCGCTACACACCCTTACCTCAACAAATTACTGTAATATCCCATTTCAAATAAATGGTATATCTCTATCTCTATTGTGATCAATTTTCCAAAACACAATCGATTGCATGCATAGCATGAGCATTCATCGCACATGTCCCTACCTGCAAGGTCGATCTCTCACCATTCAATTTTATTTTTAGAATGAGCATCTTACTTTATGTCCCTTCGGCTACAAAAATAATCCTTAACCTTAGCTACTATTTTGCGTTCATGAGATCAATAATTTACTTACATTAGTCTATTCATGTCCCTACCAATGCAATTATTCCTACCTATATAGCTATCGGTTCACACTTCTTTTATATTTGATAACTAACTTCATGTTAAAGCGATATATACATATCATGTTTTATCTCATTAATTGTAATATTCTGAAATTTTTACCTAACACCTATAGGCATATACCTATTGATTATGATGATTATTTGATGTTTTATTTTTATATATATATATTTTTTGTGTCAAACACCCCACTGCATATGAACATGATGATTTTTTTATATATTAGGCATAAGGCAATTATTGATGATATATATATATATATATATGCTTGTTTGTGTTGGGCTTGGACCCTGAAGCACATGATTGATGAGATGTTTTGTTTTGAGCGGGAAGCTCTAAAACACACGAGTGATTGATGATTTTTGTTGAGCGAGGAGCTCTGGAGCACATGAGTGATTGATGATTTGTGTTGGGAATAAGCCCTGGAGTCTTCCATGTAGATGTTTAGCATAAGCTCTGAAACATCGAATCCTTATCCATTGTATCCTTAGGTGTATTGTACAAGTACATCGTAGCATTAGTGTTGAGCGAAAAGCTCTGGAATCGCACTAAGTTGTAACTCCCTGTTAAAGTGTTGATTATGGGATTTGGTAAGCGCTAGGGGCTACTGAAAAGAATTTAATAACTTCCGAAAGAAAACGACTCGAGAAAAATATTGATCTCATGATACTTATTTATAAGTGATTAAATGAAATTTCAAATTTATGTATTCTCATCAAGTATTGAAGAACTACCACGTTATACAAGGGAAATCCAACATGCAAGGATGTTTAGAGTTGCCTAGCCTAGTAGACCTAAACCATCTACCTGCTTGACCTTAATGAAGAAGTGTTATTAAGTCTAGGGATCATGGTATATGACGCCCAAAGACAAATGTTAACAAGTGTTATATTATTATGTACTTTATACATGGTATGCATAAAGAATTAAATATATTTATAGTATAAATGAATGAAGGAAAGAAAGAAAAAGCTCCATCAATTATTATTTATTATGTAATGATAATAAATAGTCCAAAAACTTACGAAGTCTAATGTTGAAAGTTTCTAATTTAAAATATTAATAATTATCCAAAGTAATTGAAAAGGGTTAAATCAAGAAACCAAGGTTTCTTGATTTAACTGTCCCTTTGACTGGAAAGTATGTCTATGCAGTCTCAAGCCAAGGAAAAGCCTGTGTTTCTGATCTATCATTAGAGGATTCATTTTCTTCCTGTTTTCTCTCGAGTAATTCTTGGAGAACATTTTTCTCGAAGGAAAAATGAGAACTAATCCATATCTAATATACCAGATAGGAAACCCTACCTTAGGAGTTCTAAGCTACTTGTATGTTGGATTCCAGCTCGGGGATATCAGTATTAAAACCATGAATGGTTCTGGGTCATGGTTGGGCGGAACGTGGTAGTTCCCAAGCGATTTGGTCATAAAAAATAGAGGTCATATCTGCCTTCAATTGTTAATGCTGGTTATTTGAGTGTGGAAGTTCAGTCATTAACAAAGCTTCAAGTTACATGTATAAATCCCTAGATTTTCTATTCTACTTTCCTAGAATAAATGCTAGCTATGTTGGGTAAATGATTCCTTTTCATTTCCTAACCCAATGTATATGTTTCTCTGTTTAAAACTACTAGGGTTTATATCTTAAAATATTAACGCTAGGCTGTAAGTGATTTTCTATACCAGGTTTATTGAGGGTTTAATTATTGGTTTATTTCTACAAGTTCAATTTATTTACCAATGTTCATCAAGGGTTCTACACCCTATTTTAATTCATGTATTAGTTTTATTGATGAAAATGGGTTAAGTACAAACTAGGTTTCAATCCATATTTATTACTTATATGCTTATTTGGTCTCTATATTCTATTGAGATATTCCATTTCTTAGTAGAGGCATGTTTAAATTTACATAAACTAGTTCATAGGTAAGTTATATATATACCTATAAGTATAAGATTACAATCTAGATAACGTGAGGTATTATCTACAAACTGAACTACTATATATATATATATATATAAACACATAAACAAATCAGAATACTATCTATAAATCTACATTATCAGTTATAGAATAGATTTATGAAGAAAATTAATTAAATAAAAACTATAATTAATTCAAGATAAATACACCAATAAATACCTTCCAATGTCTACATATTTAATACAAGATAATTGCATAAGCATTCCATTAGAAATTAACATCATCATAAATAAATGAATAAGAAGTATCGTGACCATTCTTTTGGTCCAAGATTCACATCTCTGTTCCTACACTAAATCCATAGTCCCACAATCTAAAATAAACAACTTTATAATCACATGCACAAATAATTTTAAGGTTCCATTTAATATCGTTCATAAACTATCACATATAAATTAACCAAGAAAACATTTAAAACAAATTAAAGAACTCTGTAAATTATAATAGAGTTCGTGTTATCGACCCCTATGGGTTCACAATCCCAAGTCGCAGGCCTAATTAAAACAGCCATAACATATATACATAACAGTAACCATTTGCATAACTTTGTGGTCATTCCATATAACAATTTTAAAGACAATATAATTTCATACACAGGAACCGCATCCCATTTATAAACCATATCGAATTCTCATTAAAGTACAAAGTAATTACAATAGTGAACAGTAATTGAACCATGTGGGTATACAGGCCCCAATTCACATCCACATAAAAAATACAATGCTTTACAACAAAACACGAGCATTGGTCAAACCCTATGGAGTATTTTTTTACAATAATCATGGCCACACTATACATAGGATATATGCCGATCTAAAATAATAAATCAAATACATTCACTACAATGAGGTTGCAAGACCCTAATTTCTGTACCCACGATATAGTATAGCCATGAACACTATTATAATTAAATATACAGTTCATGTAAAAGGAATTCTACAAGGACGAAGGCCATTCGGGGTTATACCTAGGTTCTTTCACTGTCCACATTACACCATAAGAAAATGATACTAGTCAATTAAAACAACCCCTTAAGCTATGTGCAACATCCACATATGCCACAACTTATAAAATAAAACACACAGTATGTACATAATCAAACAAAATAGCACTATCAATGATTTCACAGCAACCCTAGGAAGAGTCAACGCCATACATGGCATGGTCTGACCCTTTCGCTGTCAAAATATTACAATGAAGATCTAAATAAATAATTTATACACAATCCATCAACGAAGGTGATTGCCTCTTTTAAATTATAGTAAATAATGTGTCATAAATTAAAAACATACACAGTAAATACAATAACTGTTGCCATTTCGTAAACATAGTAATATTTACATAGTAATTCCATTATCGCAGTCAACTCCACATGGGTGTGCCAAGGGCTATGACACCATTTCAAGCAATCGTGCAACTCATCGCTTAAAAGCCCCAAATCCAAAGTAACAATTTACATAAACATCATTCATACATAAATCCTATAAGGGCACCACTATTCACATCCATGGCTAAATATGCCTCACATTATATAAAAACCCAAGTCTTTATGCACATGTCCGAAGGCTCATCAAAACCCCATAGAGAAGCCCTAAACAAAATGACGAAAACAAAACGCAGACATGCTGAGAGAAAACAAGTCTAGGCTTGTTTGAAAGGCTTACCATACACCTTGAAACCACCTTCAAACCAAATGACAAAGCCTGAGCCACGCAGCTCTTCACCAACCCTTGGCACCTGCAAAGAACCCAAGCGAAACGAGGATGAGAAGTATGGATTGCTTACAAGAAAAAAGATAAACATCATCTGTTTTCATAAGAACAATGAAGCATACCTTTTTTAAAACCAGTAGTTGCCTCCATGTTTTCCCCTACACAAATCCAAGCCCAAGCAACCAAGCGAAATCACAAGTCCATCGTCAGCCAAGCCCTAAGCTTGGGCTTCCATGAAAACCAAGGTGCATTAATGGCACCAGCTGGTATCCATTATCAAGACCAAAACCCACTTTTCCATAGTTTGGTATCATTGCAATAAAAATATCCTGCATCACCATGCAAATATTAAAACCCCAACTTATATGGTTCAACCATATGGTATATTCGCCATCCCAATACTTAACATAGGTCTTAAAACATTACAAGGTTCTGTTTAATGCATAGTCCATACATGGTATGCTCTAATCCAAATTCAAAGCCACAAGGCATAAGTGATATAGGTAACATGTATGTGGAAATTGAACCCAAGTGTTAGAACAATTACACTCACAAAAATTGCCAATTACACATGCAAATTACACACAAAGGAGACTGAATATGGAGAAGAACACTAATATGTATTGAATCATTGTACAATAGCCAACCTTGTGAATTAATAGGCTACAACAATACATAATTACATGATATATTTGAATGCATTGGGATTCCATTCGAATTGGTCAAAAGCAGGCTTACTAAAACTAAGCAAATCCCCCATAGGTGCATAAAGCAGCTTCCAAATCTGTCTAGGAGCTCACGAATTGGAAAAATAAATTAGGGAGGCTAATAGGTGATGGAAGGACAACTCATACATGTTTTTATTAGGAGAAAAGAGTGGTATATGATGAGGACAAAAAATAAGTTAACTTCACCTAGTCAAACATTCCCAATTGCCTTAAAAATCAGTAAAAGCAGGCAATAAAGCAGAAAATGCATATATGCGCTAGGGAGGCTAGGACTAAAGAAGAAATTATTCCAAGAGGTTTCCCAAGCATTCCATGACTCATTTTTAGCAATTTTGACCATATAGGACATGTGGAGGACAACTTGCATAGAGTGGAATATGGAAACTAGGCAATTAAGACAAAAAATGGATTAATTAATGTCTAAGGTGGCTAACTATGGGTTGATTATTATAACACCCCCCCTTAAGCATAACTTATGAGTAAATTATTAGAAAATAATTGGGCCTAGCAACAAGTTTTAGTCACCCTTTACATACTGCATATTCATTTAAACAAGGAAAGAGGCAAAAACCCAATGGGAAAAATCCTCCCTTAAGCATGGACAGTAAAACAAAATTTGAAAATCTTGTCATCAATCATGCTTCATAGCATGATCATCAATCCCCAGCAGTGATTTGAGATTGCTGAATGTCTTCTCACAAAAAAATTTAGTGAATATTTCTGCTACTTGTTCTGAAGATGAACAGAAGAGTAGGTGAATGGTGCCATCATGCACAAGCTGTCTGATGTAGTGCATATGGATCTCAATGTGTTTGGTTCTCTGTCTCTGAACTGGATCATTTCAGATTCGAATGGTACTCTTATTATCACAATAGATAGTAGTTGAGTATTCTAATTCGAAGCCACACTCACCAAGTAAACCTTGCAACCATAAACATTCAGTTGTTGCATTTAGAACTCCTCTGTACTTTGCTTCTGTAGATGAGAGTGCAATGGCACTCTGTTTCTTGCTTGACCAGCTGATTGGTCCTTCAGAAATCATGAACAAATATCCTAATGTTGAATTTCGATTTGTGTTGTCACCTGCCCAATTACTGTCAGTAAACCCAATCAAATCAAGATCATATTTAGCTTTGTATAAGGATCCTTTTGGCTGCTCTCCAATGGATCTCATGAGGCTGATCCATGTATATTGAAGCCACGCTTACTACATAAGAAATATCAGGTTGAGTATGTGTAAGGTACAACAAACACCAATCAGTTCCCTATATAGTGTATTATTTACCATAGTTGAAGAATTTGCTTCTTCAAGCTTAACTCCTGAAAGGAAGGGAGTCTTACTTGGATTGCAATATTTCATGTTGAACTTGTTTAGAAATTCCAAAGAATACTTGGACTGATGTAATTTTATTCCATGTTTGGATTGAGCAATCTTGAGACCCAAGAATTGGTTCAATAACCCCAAATCAGTCATAGAAAATGCATGGTTCATTGCATCCTTCAAGGAGGCAATTTCATCCTTTGATATTCTTGTAATGAGAAGGTCATCCACATACAAGAAAATAATCATCAAAGAACCATGAATCAGCTTCAAATAAACATTATGATCATACTTGCATCGAACAAAACTTAATGACAACATAAAGCCATCAACCTTGGCATACCAAGCCCTGGGGGATTGCTTAAGCCCATACAATGATTTCTTTAGCCTGCACACAAGAGATGGATTAGTAACAAAGACTTGAGGCTGCTGCATGTAAATCTATTCAATGAGATCTCCATTCAGGAAAGCACACTTCACATCCATTTGATGTACCTCCCACTGCTTCAAAGCTGCAGTGGCTAAGGCTAGCCTGATGGAGTCCATCTTTGCCACTGGTGCAAAGGTCTCATTGTAGTCTATGCCATGTACATGTGAGTAGCCCTTGGATACCATTCTTGAATTATATTTCAAATTTGATCCATCAACAGCAAACTTAGTTTTGGAAACCCACTTACATTGAACTAGCTTCCTCCCTGGGGGAAGATCAACCAGCTCCCAAGTGTTGTTCTTCTGGAGTGAGCTGAGTTCTTCTTTCATGGTTGTTTTTCATATTGGATCATGTGCTACATCTTCATATGTATGTGGGTCTGATTCAACCATCAGATAGAATTTTTCTGCAAACAAAGGGTCTTTCATACACAGGGCACTTTCAAACTCAGATCTAGTCCTCCTAGGCTCACTAGGATTTTCAGCTAGTTCCCTAGCTGCATGAATGGTATTTTCTGCCCAATTTGGTCTTGTAGGATTGTTAGGATCTACAATTAAATCATCATTATCAGACATATTAGAATCAGCAAACTCATTTATCTCTTCACTTACATTCAGTGGTTCTGGTGGTGAAGAAGACTCTCCAACTTCAACTGCTGCTAAAGGCTCTTCTTGGAACTAAACACTCCTTTCAATGAAGGCTTTGTTTGTGCTCAAATTGATCAGATTGTACCGTTTAGAATGTTTATAGTACCCAACAAATAGACACTCTTGGCTTTGGGTTGCAAAGGCTTCATCTTTTCTGTTGGAATTCTAGCCCAAGCCCATGAGCCAAAAATCCTAAAATGGGTCACATATTTCTTGTGCCCACTCCATGATTCGAAAGGAGTCATACCATCAAGCTATTTATGAGGCACCCTATTCTAGATATATGCTGCACATTTTATAGATTCGGCCCAAAAATTTGGTGGCAAAGTCTTAGCCTCCATCATGCAGGTTTCCATCTCTTTCAGTGATCTGTTCTTCCTCTCAACAACACCATTTTGTTGTGGTGTGTAAGGGATAGAATGTTGCATCTGAATACCTACATCTGCACAATATTGAATGAACTTAGACTTGACATACTCACCACCATTTCCAGATATGAGGACCTTGAGTTTCCTCCTAGACTAGTTTTCAACCAAAGCCTTAAAGACTTTGAAGAGGCCAAAAACTTCAGACTTATGCTTCAGGAAGTAAACCAAACAGTACCTGGAAAATTCATCTATGAATGTCAATGAATACTTTCCATGACTCATTGACATATGAGGAAATGGGCCAGCAAGATCACCGTGGATCAACTCAAGAGGTACAGAGGTTCTCTCATGACTAGCTTTCTCAAATTTATGCTCTGGGTGTTTTCCTAAGATGCAAACTTGACAGACTCCTTTGGAAACCCTATGACCATTTCTTTTTCACTGAGATAAAAAAGATACTTATAGTTAAGATTGCCAAATATTTCATGCCAAAGCTTGCTTTCCTCATTAGCATGAATCAGAAGAGCAGAGGGTTTTGAGTAGGGTAGGAAGTGTGAGAACATGTATACCTTTGAAATGTGATTTGGAACTCCTTTTGCAATGAATTTACCACTTGAGATCTCTGTGATTTCAACTTCATTAGGGGAGAATATGACCTTCTTTGGAGACCATGTGTGGGTCATCTGATACACTGATAAGAGGTCAAAGGCAAGACCTAGAACATACAATACATTGTTGAACTTACCATGGTCAAGATCAATCCTCCCTTTGCCCAAACATTCAATGAGAGAGTCATATCCTAGTACTATTGGTGGACCTTTCGACATGTCAAGTGAGGTGAATTCCTCCTTGGTCGAAACCATATTTCTTGAAGCTCCATAATCAATGATGAAACTAAGTGAGCTTGATGTGCCAGCAACCAATGCATGAACTCTCTCTCTGTCTTCTGAATTTGATCCTCCTTCTCTCTTCTTTGAGCTATTAGGAAGGGAGATGCAATTCTTCTTCAGGAGTTGGTTCAGCATGTCAATTTGCTTCTTCATGTAGGAGCTTTCAAGATGATTTCCCTTACTGCAGTATGCGTACTTACTCATTTCTCATTTGTTCTTCTTCTTCTGGAAGTTCTTATGAGAACCTTGGGGCTCCTATGGATACTTGTTCTTGTCTCTCTTTTGCTTCTTAGTTTTCTTCTTTCCTTTTGAATCCACCATCGAATCTATAGCAACCAGAGCTTGGTCTTTGGAAGGTTTGATGGTGCCCATCATCACCAATTTATCTTGTTCTTGTGTGAGAGATTCCATGAAATCTGCAAGTGTAGGCATCTTCTAGGCTCAATCTGTCAACTTGGTGGCATGGAAGGTCGAAACAAACACTGAATAGTCAAGGCCAAGATTTGAGATTATGGCCAAAACTAGCCGCTCTTCGTTTTTTTCAATTCCACACGGTTTTAGCTGCAAAACAAGGGCTTTAAAATTGGAAAAATAGAGTTGTAGGGATTCGAAGCTACTAGGACTCAAGGAGATCAATTCATTCTTGATTTGATGTCTTCTCATCTCACATGTTTTACTAAAAATCTCAACAAGATTCTCCCATACTTCATGTGGTGATTTCAATCCATCAAGATGGAGAAAGAGGTCTCTGGATATGCTTAGACATAGGAGAGCATAGACCTCATCCCTCTTGTTGTGCCATTTAATTTTCTATGCAGCTACATTGGGCTCTGCTGCTGTTTCCATAGTCATTCTATAGAGGCATATTTCTCTCAATAGTATATCCATCTCTACTTTCCATTCAAAGAAGTTAAATGGAGTCAAGATGATCTTCTGAGATTGATCCATAGCTCAGAAATTGTCCCTTTAGTCAGCAGAATGCTCCCAATCAATGATGTCGAACCTACAATAACAATATGAAAGGAGAGAATTGATCTACAAAGGCTATGATACCATGTGGAAATTGAACCTAGGTGTTAGAACAATTACACTCACAAAAATTGCCAATTACACATGCAAATTACACACAAAGGAGACTGAATATGGAGCAGAACACTAATTTGTATTGAATCAGTGTACAATAGCCAACCTTGTGAAGTCATAGGCTGCCACAATAAATAATTACATGAGATATTTGAATTCATTGGGATTCCATTCGAATTGGTCAAAAGAAGGCTTACTAAAACTAAGCAAATCCCCCATAGGTGCATAAAGCAGCTTCCAAATCTGTCTAGGAGCTCACGAATTGGAAAAATAAATTAGGGAGGCTAATAGGTGATGGAAGGAAAACTAATACATGATTTTATTAGGAGAAAAGAGTGGAGGATTATGAGGACAAAAAACAAGTTAACTTCACCTAGTCAAACTTTCCAAATTGCCTTAAAACTCAGTAAAAGCAGAAAAAACAGATATGCACTAAGGAGGCCAGGAATAAAGAAGAAATGATTCCAAGAGGTTTCCCAAGCGCTCCATGACTCATTTTTAGCAAGTTTGACCATCTAGGACATGTGGAGGACAACTTGCATAGAGTGGAATATGGAAACTAGGAAAATAAAACAAAAATTGGATTAATTAATGTCTAAGGTAGCTAACTATGGGTTGATTATTCTAACAATGTAAACCATAGTCTTAAATCCTTCATACAATGCATTTTCCCTAAGCTGAATGCTTAGTAAACATGGCATATGAAATATGCCATGTTAATAATTAACCTTTATAAAAATCAAAGGTCTGGTTTTTAAGCCAAGTTTATAACTTGCAAATAGAAAACATAAGTTATGTTAATATTTTTAATAAAATAAAGATAGAACATAAATATACTAAGATATAAAAGACCAAACATAAACGCTAATAAATTGTAAGTAGTACATAGCAAATTTAGCTATGATAGCTAATTGACGAAAAATAGTATTTACCTTGTTATAAATCTGAGTCAAAAAGGAACCGTAGAAACAAGCAGTAGGTCTATTAGGATCAAGATATTCAGTGCTCTTTAAATAAGACTCTGTCAGAAAGTATGATCTGTATATGAAATAAAATAGGTGCCTTAGTTCGAATAACTAAGTAATCCTGCAGACAAGTAAACACATTTACCTCTCAGACCGTCATGGGAGAATGAGTCCTGGCACTCCGCCCACTTTGTTTCCACAAACAAAGTTAAGTTAGGACTTTATAAATAACGAGTAAGACTATGCAAAAAGAACAAAGCATATAATCAAGTAATGACACATATGTGACAAATTGATAATCATAATAACTATGGAGCAAATAGCTATACGACATCCCAATTAAAATACAACAATAAGTATAACGGAAAGAACAATGATAGAAGGTAAGAACAACTTACGACCAAGCAGTGGTTCAACTAGTGTACGTTATATTCCACAAGTATAATAATGTTCCATTTAAGTAGTTTTTACTAGCCTATAATCTTTTTTCAATTTTTGGGGACATTATAAGTGGTATCAGAGCCCAGTTTCATTACTAAGAGACCTATGGGCGCACCAAGCATTTACTGCAATGAAAATAAAGTATGGTATTAAATTTGTTGCTAACAGGAAAATTTTTTGTTATTTAAAATTTTTGAAATAACAGGAAACTTTTACTGAACAGTTCAATGTATGAGCACCGAGGAAGATAAAACCCAGCAAGGAAGAATGAACACCCCCACCTCAGAAGAAAAACTAGTGGTGGAGATGAATTTTGATATTTTGAAGACTATACACAATATTTAAGTAGAATTGTGAAGTCTTAGAGAAGACAGTCTGAATGAAAGAAAAGAACAACAAGCTATAAATGAAGCATTACTAAGAAATATTATGGGAGGAAGCACGCAGGGCCAACAAATAGCTCCAAAAGAGAACCTTACCATAAACGGGCCAACAACCCAAGAGAAGAAGAAAAAGAGGAACGTACCCCTGAAGCACTAAAAGGAGATCATCACAGTCCTTCAAGTAATGAATCTATTTTTCCCCAAATAAAGAAATAATGAAGAAATGATAGTCTTCAAGAGGAGTTTAGAAAAATAAGAGCCTCAACTTATGAAGGTGAAGTAAATTCTGGGGAGAAGGATGAAGAGTGGTTGTTGGGCATGAGCAAATATTTTCAGGTTCATAACTACGCAAGTGAGATGAAGGCTCATATTTCCATCTATAACTTGAATGGAAAGGTAGCAAGATGGTGGAGAGATTTAAAACACACAAAGAAAGATAAGCTAAGAGAAATACATTGGGATACCTTCCGAAAACTTTTCCAAGGAAAATATATGTCAAAAAGGTTCTTTGACAGGAAAGTGAAAGAGTTTCACGAACTAGGCATGGGGTCCATGACTATGGACATGTTTATTAATAGATTTGTAGATCTGTTGCATTATGTACCATACATAAAAAAGGAAAAGCTAAATATCTAGCAGTTCCTAGGATGTCTTCCTCCCAGTTTTCATGAGAGGATTGAATTCGACATGCCTAAGAACTTGGATACCACACTGCACAACGTTAGGCTATGTTATGAGCATGGATAGCTAAGGAAGGAGAACTTGAACTGAAACCGAGACAATTCTAAGAACTTGTATGATAACCACAAACTTGGTTCTAACCCACAGCCATACAGAACACATAATAATAGATTTCAAGCAAATAGGAACTTCAATAAATATGGTACGAAGCCTTATGTACGAGATCCTAATGTTAACAAGCCAACAACAAGTGGAGCCGATGCTACCCCACTACATATCAAGTGTTGTAAATGCAAAGGGCCTCATTATGCTCGATATTGTAAGAACAAGACCAGTGGGGTCTTGCACACCTTACAAGAAGAACAAACTGTTGAGGACATAGTTGGAACACCGCAGATCTATGCAGCATTGGATGGCCAACATGAAAATACTCAAGCTACAATGGTTGAGATAGAAGGGAAGATATTGAACACTTCTATTTCAATACTTATTGATCCTGGTGCTTGTCGGAGCTATGTTTCACCTAAAATTGTTGATGAATGCAACTAGGAAAAGTGAACCATGATAAACCTTGGCTGGTTCAATTAGCCACATGTACGAAATGGAAAGTTTTGCAAATTGTTAAAGAATGTGAGGTAAATGTGAATGGTTTTCCTATGAAAGTAAACCTAAACATCCTACCTTTAGGATTGTATGATCTATTTATTTCCATGGACCAATTGGAACAACACCATGTCATGCTCGATTGCTTACATAAGTCTATCTTGTGTACTGGTAGCCAACGGAACCAAGTGAAGGTTTAGGGAATTCCAAAGAAAGTTTTTGTAAGGAAAATATCTGCCTTAAAAGCAAAGAGATGCATTAGGAAGGGATGCAAGTTGTTTGGAGTGAACATTCGATACATAGAGTCTGATAGAGAGAAACCCATAGAAGCCTTCCCTGTTCTTGAAGAATTTAAGGATGTATTTCTCAAGGAAATCCTAGGATAACCTCCAAAACAAGACCTAGAATTTTCCATCGAACTGACCCCCAGATCAGTTCCCGCTTCCAAAGCCCCTTATCGCATGAGTGCACATGAATTGGTGGAACTCAAACTGCAACTAGAAGAATTGGTAGAGAAAGGGTATATCAGATCTAGTGTGTCTCCTTGTGGAGCACCGATATTATTCGTAAATAAAAAGGATGGTACGATGTGGATGTGCATCGATTACCATCAGTTGAACAAAATGACTATCAAGAACCGTTATCCACTTTCTAGGATATATGACTTGTTCGATCAAATGGGAGGAGCCAGAATATTTTCAAAAATTGACCTACGATATGGGTACCATCAGGTAGAGATTCGCGATGAGGATATTCACAAAACCTCCTTTCGTACAAGGTACGGGAACTACGAGTTTGTAGTGATGCTGTTTGGGTTGACCAATGCACCCGTGAACTTTATGTGTATGATGAAAAACATATTCAGTAGGTATGTGGATAAGTTTATCTTGGTATTTATAAATGGCATACTCGTATATTCTAAGAATAAAGAAGAACACGAAGAACACCAGCTTTACGCTAAGTTTAGTAAATGTGATTTTTACAAACCACAGATACAATATTTAAGTCACATTATCTCTGAGATAGGGATAGCTGTGGACCCGAAAAAGATTAAAGCCATAAAGGATTGTCCTACTAGTGTAACTTACATTAGGTCATTTTTGGGATTAGACATATATTATTGAAAGTTCATTGAGAACTTCTCAAGAATCGCTTGCCCCATGACCACTTTGTAGAAGAAAGCAAGTAAGTTCTTATGGACTGCTAAGTGTGAAGAAAGTTTTCAAAAACTTAAGCAGCTTTTGATGACAGCACCGGTGTTGCAAATTATGGATCCCGATGGGGATTTCGTTGTTTGCAAGGATGCAAGCAAGGAAGGACTTGGAGGAGTCCTCTTACAGAACAATCATGCGATCTGTTATGAATCACAGAAGTTAAAAGAGCATGAGAAGAATTAACCTACACATGATCTTGAGTTAGCTGGCATCATCCATGCTTTCAGAATCTGGAGGAACTACCTCATGGGAAGGAAGTTCCTTCTGAAGACAGACAATATGAGTATGAAGTATTTATTTGATCAACTGGATCTGAATGCAAGGCAAGCGAGGTGGTTGGATTTCTTTAGTGAGTAGAATTTTGAGCTAAAGCACATTGAGTGAAAAGAAAATAAGGTTGCCGATGCTTTGAGTTGACTAACTCATATGATATATGAGGTGCTTTTGAGTCAAACCAATGTATATTTGCATGAGAGCATTAAAGAGGCCAATAGAGTTAACCCCTTCTATGTGGAAAGCCTTAAGAAAGTCCAAGAGGATAGGTTGTTTCAACAACAAAAAGAATACAAGATAGATGAATCTATATTGCTATGGTCCATGGATCGCTTTTATGGTCCAGAAAGAGGGGACCTTGAGTCCGACATCCTCATGGAATTACATCGGGAACCCTACTCTAGACACCTGGTGTTATCTCCCAAAATAAATTTATTTTAGTAGTATGAGGAATTGAGTTCATGTCATGAAAGATCTAAGTATGACTAACAATTTGAAATCCTCTGTTTTTTATTTGGTTGAAAATTTTAAAAGTTATAGCTTTCGGTGGCTTAGGCGAGACTCCAGAAGACTCATTAGCCACCGAAAAGAGTCGCTTTCAGAAGCTCAGAGAGAGGAACAGGAAGGATTTTAACCTCCAAAAGCATGCAGTGAGCAACATCGGAAAAAGTAAATTCGGTGGCTTATGCGAGGCTCAAAAAATCTCATTAGCCACCGAATAGGGTTGCTTTCAGTAGCTTAGAGAAATATTCAACACATATGCTAACCACCAAAAGCAGGAAGATAAGCATTGGGTGAAAAGTACTTTCGGTTGTTTAGGTGAAAGCTAGGGCATTTCGTTAACCACCGAAAGGATAGGTTTTCGACAGTTAATTATGTTTTTCAGCGAGGCCATTATCCATCAAAATCAAGATTTCTCCATGGCGATGGGGTAAAGGTTTCAACGGCTTAAGCAAGAAAGATAACACTTCGTTAGCCATTGAAATTTGGCTTTTCGGCGGCTAGCTGACAAACTTCCAGAGGATATTAACCACTGAAAGGGAAAAATAAGAAAACAGTTAGGAAACAGTCACATTCGACCCCGTCAGCAAAATAAACAATCATTGGAGGGCATGATTAACCACCGAAAAGATCTGGGCCTGCATAACTGCGTGGGTAAATGAGTAAAAAAGGGTTGTTATGCAATTGGCAAAGGACTGATCTGACTAGAAGCCCTTATCCTCCTTCCACCTATCCAAAATATCATCAAAAATCCCACTGAATACTCTACCTGATGTAGGTTATGATTACGTGGGAAAGGAGAACTAGAGGATCAGTTGATACCATCATTTTATGATCTCAAACTCCATAATGATAGAAAAAACCCTCATAATTAGTGCCAAGAGACTCCATCTAATTTCATCCTCGAGATTATCATTTTTCTCCACCAGAAAAAATAACTCTGAAAGAGCATCCTGCTAAGCATATTGTATATAGAACTAAGAAATATTTTGTAGGTACCCAGGAGAGACACCTGTCAAAATGAAGAAGAGTGGACATGCTCTCAGGCAGGAGCTATATGATATCAATTATTTAGAAGCACATCCAGAGGTCTACAAACTCTTCCAAGAGGTTGGCTACTACAAGTTCTGTGAAAAGATACAAGGCTTCTTTCAGCAGGTGGCTGAAGCATTTTCACTCTCATTCGATGGTTCAAAAGTATTCATAAGCAAAGAGGAGTTTCACACAGATGAAACCCTAATCACTGAGGTGACAGAACTCCCTTGCATAAGAGAAAATTGGTTCAAGACCACCATAACAAAAGATGTGGAGTTCAGGTCTTACCTTCATCCTGAGCATAGAGGACTAGTGTGGAAGAAGAGTGTGCCATCGTCATGGGTGGAGGAGAAGTGGAAACAACTGCTGAAGGCCATTGTGGTCTACCTAACCTATGAGGGGAGACATAACAGAGCCATGATCTACCATTTAAAATTGATGAATCACTTCACAGGTAAAATCCCTCTCAATTTTCCCTTTTACTTACACAAAAGTCTGGGAAAGATGGCACATCAAGTGAAAGCCCACCCATCCAACATTCCTGGTAGGCTGTCCCAGCATGTTCTTGTCTAGCTATTGGTCTAGGAGCCATTGAAGAGAAGGAATATGGCTTGGCCTTATTTTCTGTTTTGGAATGGATTTGAGACAGGCCTTCAGCTAGAAGAGAAAGGGAAGTCTCCTACCAAGAAGTCCAACAGACCAAGGAATGGATGAAGAAGGAGGAGGGCCATTTCCTCAGTAGTTGCAACAGAGCAGCCTCCCTCCTCTTCCAAAACCAAGAAGGTAAAAAGGAACTTGGACTTCAATGAGAAGGGCCATGAGGTAGAAGCTCACCATGAGAATATCCTAAATATACCCAATTCATATTCTGAGGAAGAAAAAGAAGAAGATGCAGCCCTAGCTCTGCAAATTGTACTAGTATCTGAAGCACTACCATCCCCCACACAACATGAGCAAGAGGAACCAACAAAGAAGGCTTCCTCTAGAAATCCTAAAACTCAAAAGATCAATCAGCTACTGAGGCATATTTATGAAATGGAGGTCTTGGAAAGAGAACTAAAGTGGAATAATGAAACCTTGACCAGGAGGAACAGGCTACTACATAAGTCATACCTTGAGCATAGAGAAAGATACATTTTCTTGAAAAGGCTGAATACAAGGTACATAAAGGACAACACTAGATTATACATGATGATTAGACTCCAAAGGCTGCAGTTGACAGAGGCCAAAGAAAACCCTAGCATCCACCCCACCTTAGAAACCCTAGCTAATGCAGCAGTTAGTCTCCATCCTCCTGAAACTAGCCAAGGCATTTTCAACACTCCTAACACGAAGCCTATAGAAGAAGAAGCTGAGAAAACAGTCCTGAAAAGACATTTTTGAGAAAAACCTAATATTTTTTGTAAAACAGGGCTTTCAGTGGCTTAGGTGGACACTAGGGCAGTTCATTAGCCACTGAAAGCACCACTTTCGGTAGCTAACGGTTCCGATAGACTGGCCTCTTAACCACTGAAAGAGGACAAAGGCTTAAAAGCAAGTTTTGGCATGCAGGACCGATTTTGGGAAACTACAGATGGCTCAGGGATGTGATCTAAAGATGAAAGATGCTAAGGGAAACATCAGAAAGAGGTATGTTTAAGATCTGCTATGACATAACAGCAGCAAAGGCCACCAACCCTAGCTATCAAAGAGAAATCAGTGGCTTAACTAGTAGAGGACCAGTAGCAGTAATCATCAACAATTACTTCGGTTATCTAAATGTTCATTCAGTAGACTAATTCTTCAGTCAAGATTATATAAGTAGTTAATTAGGGTTTTAAGCCCTAATTTGCAAAAACTATTACTTTTGTTTATTTTTGTAAAAAACAGATCCAGTTTTTAGGATTTGTATATTTTGTAAAAGGCTATAAATCCTTAAGACTGATTTTATGAAAAGGGTTCGACTTCGGGGATTTGTAAACCTATACTATTGCAAGGTTCTCATTTTACTCATTCTAGAATATAAGCTCTTTTGTTATGATTTGTTCATCCTTCATCTCTGTCTTTACTGTACTGATGCCTGAATGTGTATTTAGGTTACTTTCAAGTTGATTAATAACTGATAGTTGTCATCCTATTGGTGTGTTAATGTAATTTTATCTATAAGTACTATATTTATCATGATTTAGCCATTTATATCGATATGTTTTGTGTGTAAATCTGCCATCCTGATAAGTTCTCCATCCCTGCACCTTATTTTCAACTTATGAACAGTTGTAACTAAAAGCCTTGTAATTGAGTGCGTTTCATGCATGTCTTGAGAGTGGAAGGTTATATAGGTCACCTGACTTGATCCATATCTGAAAACCCTAAAAACATTGTAAGTTACTAGGCATCCTTAAGCTACAACCTAGAGGAGTTTCCTAGAGTGTTAACAAATTGGCGATGTTGCCAGGGAGAGGAGACTGAAGCTCAGCTTCCCTGGGAGATGACATAGATCATTGCTTTGATGATAGACAAATCTTGGACACTATTCTTGTTGTAATCATCTATCTTCCGACTCCATTGAAATAAGGTGGCTTCAAGAAGACCAAGTACCATAGCAAACCCTCAAGGGCCACCAGCAACACCGGTTTTAGATCCAGAAGAAATTTTGAGAAGAGATAGGGCTTCAATAAGACAGACCAGCAGTGCTACACAGGAAGCTACATCAGGTATTTCAAGAAATTTTTCTGCTATTATTTCTTCTGCTGAAACACTTAATTCTTAGGAATTTATAAATACATCAGAAAATTCTAAAGTTTTGGCATCTTCAAGCACTACTGCTTGTGAAGATCCAATCCATGGTGACTCCACTAGGATAATTATACCACCACCACCTTCTTAGGAAGTGCCTTCATCAGTGCTGCCTTCCTCAACCCTGTCCATACCCATTCCAAAATGGCTGCCCCTCAATTGACCAAAATGGAAAGGATCCTGGTAGCTAGGTATGCCCCCCTAAATATACCAACTCCCCTCTTGGCCATGCCTACAGGAGATTACCTCAAGTATATGCCTAAGTTCACAGGAGAAGGGGATTTCAAAGATGAATAACATCTAGAGGCATTTTACATATATGCTGAGAACATTAACATAGAGCAAGAAGATGTATGGACTAGGGTTTTTGTGCAAATCCTAGATGGTCAGGCTAGGGAATGGTTTAAGGAACTATCTGCTGGATCAGTGGTAGGCATTGAGGCCCTAGATGGAATCTTTCTAAATCATTGGGGAGAGAGGAGGGACCACCTCTACTATATCAAAGAGTTCAGCAACTTGAAAAGAGAAAATGGGGAGTCTGTCTCCAACTTCACCAAGAGGTTCAACAATATGTACAACAAGATCCCCACTGAAATCAAGCCCAGTGATACCTGAGCTAGGATAACTTATGAAAATTCCTTTGACTCTATTTTCTTCCTACTTCTTAGAGAAAGGAGGTATGCCTCCTTATCACTCATGAAGGATGTTGCCATAGAGGTAGAATCAAACTTTTTGGCATCTCAAAAGGTCAAAGGAAAGATAGATAGGAAGAAGCAACCAATATATGCTATTGGGGCTTCTTCATCAGAGAAAAAAATTGAAAAAATGACCAAATTATTAGATAACCTAATTGCTGAAATGTCTAAATTGAAGGACCAAGGACCGATACCTATGAGGGGTAAAGGGCCATGTGACTTTGCTCCTTAAAACCCTAATTTTGTCCCTTATACAAGAGGAAACCCCCCCATTCAGATTCTCATAAGGGAAAGGAATAAAGGGGAATGTTAGAGAATAAGAGCTCCATTTCAAAATGATGTATTAGAAGAAGAGCCAGAATTTATTGAAGAAGAAGGAGAAGTTGAAGACAACATCCACTACATGGAGGATGAGGTGGATTATTATTTTCCTACACAGGCAGAATATGAGGAAGCCCTAATTGGGGAGTATATCACTGAAGAGGATGTATATCAGGATGATGGTAAGGGAGGGTACAATTAAAGGTATAGGCTGGTTGCTCCTCTCAAGAATAATGTTGTGCCTGCCAAACAGCTTACTGCAGTAGCTAAAAAGGTTTTTGTTTTACCAAAGAAAGTGGTTGTCATATCCAAAGCTATGCATAAAGCGGCACCTTCATATATTCCTAATCAGGTCCAACTCAAATATCCAGTGCATGAGGTAAGGTTTCCATATAGGATGCATTAGTCTTTCAACCTTGAGTCAGAAATTCAAAAGTTGAAGATCCCTTTCCCATTAATTGAGATAATGAAAAACAATGCATTCAAGTCTTCCATTCTGAATTCCCTTCAGCCAAAGGTGCATATTGACACTGAATTTGTGAACCTGCAAGATGAAAATCCTATTGTAACCCTAGGCCCCATGATTGAAGACCTACAGGACTCGTGCCCACCTTTCTACATATCCTTGAATATCCATGATAAAATCCTCCATAACTGTCTGCTTGATTCAAGAGCCTCTCATAACCTAATACCAAAGGTCGTGATGGATGAGCTTGGTCTCAATATAATGAATCCCTACCATGATTTATTCTCCTTTGACTCCATAAAGGTCAAGTGCTTGGGCCTCATCAAAGACCTCATTGTGAACCTAACTCGGCTACCTTTAAAAAGCATCATGATGGACATTGTAGTGGTTGATATCCCTCCAAAATTTTGCCTCTTGCTGTCTCGATCATGGAGCAAAAGACTAGGTGGCACCCTTCATATGGACCTTACATATGCCACCATCCCCATGTTTGGAGGAGAGACTAAGACGTTGTACTGGGAAAATCAGCTGGCCTACAGCTTAAGCAAGGAGAGCAATTCAGTGAATCAACCCATCTATGCAGTGGACACTGATTTTGGGTCATGCATTCTGCAAATAGATGATTCTCAACAAACATTAGTCCATCTCACTAAACCCACCTATCATCAGCCCGAAGGAGTGACCATAGTAGTCTGGAGCATGTATTTTGATGGGGCTAGCACTCAAATCTCAGCAAGTGCAGGTGTAGTATTGATCTCCCCATCCAAGGAAAAAATTCATCTATCTTATAAGATTGATTTTAAAACCACTAACAATATAGCAGAATATGAAGCGTTGCTGCCAGGATTTAAAGCTACCAAGGAGATGGTGATCATGTCCATGAGAATTTTTGGAGATGCAAACCTCATTATACAGTAGGTCAACAATACTTTTCAGACAAAAAACATTAGACTAAAGGCCTACAGGGATAAGGTATGGAAACTCAGAGACTCCTTTATGTTTTTTGAACTATCATATATACCTAGGGATTTGAATCACCTAGATTATTCCCTCGTTGTCTCTGCAAGTCTGTTTATTCCTCCTTTACCTCCTAAGCTCAACTATGATGTTCAAGTTAAGTACAGACCTTTCCTGCCAGATAATGTCAAATTTTGGAAGGTGTTTGAGAATGATGACGAGCTTAGTAAATTCATTCAACTAGTAGATGAATTCTCTGATATGCACATAGACCAAGAAAACCTAAACATGGAGGAATCCAAGCAGCTCAAGTTGAAAGATAAAGTGGCTAATCAGAACATTGTCCAATTACCAAGCAATTACATACCTCGAGGTCTAGTACCACTAGAAGAGTTGTTTGATCACAATGACATCCCTTTCAATCCTACCAAAAAGGATCTAGATCTTGTTGTCCAAGAGCAAAATATAGGTAGCCAAAGCCATCCAAAACTGATAAATCTGTCCACTGAATTGATTGCTGATCAGAGGTCAAAGTTTTGCAGCCTGATAAAATAGTTTGCTGATGTATTTGGTTGGGCGTACAGTGACCTGAAAACCTATGACACCAACATCATCCAGCACAGGATTCGTTTGGAGAAGGACACCATCCCTTTCAAGTAGAATTTGAGATCCATCAGTCCTCTTATATTACCAATAATTGAAAAAGAAATCCATAAGCTCCTCAAATCCAAGATCATAATCCCCCTCAGGTATTCCAAGTGGATTGCAAACCTAGTAGTGGTAAGAAAGAAGAATGGGGAAATCAGGTTGTGTGTGGATTTTATAAACCTGAACAAGTGTTCCAAGAAAGACAACTATCCACTACCCAATATGGAACACCTGTTGTAGAAAGTCTCAGGGGCTAGTGTTATGTCCTTCCTGGATGGCTTCTCTCGATACAACCAAGTTGCTGTGTACCTTGACAACTAAGAGAAGACTACCTTTACCACCCCCTGGGGCACCTTCATGTATGCTAAAATGCCACTCGGGCTACTGAATGCTGGGGCTACTTTTTAGAGAGCCATGAAACTAGCTTTTATAGGGTTGAAAGATAAATTTGTGCTCATATATTTGGATGACCTAACAGTTTACTCTCACAGCCATCATGACCACTTGCATCATTTGAGGAAGGTATTTATGAAGTGCAGAAGGTATGGAATATCACTCAACCCTAAGAAGTAACAGTTTGCACTCAGTGAAGGAAAACTCCTAGGACACATAGTATCAGCTGAAGGTGTAAAGATTGATCCGATAAGGGTGGAAGCAATCTAGAAGCTGTCAATACTGAGGTCAAAAGGGGACATTTAGCCCTTTTTAGGCAAGATAAACTTTGTCAAGAGGTTCATCCCTAATTTCTCCAAGCTGGTAAAGCATATAACAATCATGCTGAAAAAAGATGCAGAAATAAAATGGACTGAATAGGAAAGAAACTCTTTTGAAGACATTAAGAAGGCTATCATGGAGGACCAACCTTGATTAGTCCTGACTACACCAAGAGTTTTTTCATTTTCTCTTTTGCATCCTATGACACAGTGGAAACTGTACTATTACAAAAAAATGATGAGGGTCTTGATCATCCAATTGCATTCTTTAGCAAAACCTTGAGAGATGCTGAGCTAAAGTATGATCCAATTGAGAAATAGGCATATGCTCTCATAAAATCTTTGAAGACTTTCATAATTTACATTCTCCATGCAAAGGTCCTTGCATATGTCCCTTAACCTGCTGTGAAGGATGTTTTGACTCATCTTGACATTGATGGGAAGAGAGCTAAGTGAATTTCCAAGCTCATTGAGTTTGATATAGAGGTGAAACCCACTAAGCTGGTGAAGGGAATAGGTTTAGCCAAACTCATGGCTAAGAAAACTGTGAACTGATTGGAATAAACTTCACATGTGTCAAATCAGAAAAAGTGCAGACTGTGGTAGCAGTAGAAGTAGATCAAGATCAAAATGACATTCCATGAGTAGCTGAAAAACTATCTTCTTGTGAGTGGTACTCAGGTATTATTCATTTTTTGCAAAAATTAGAAGTTCCTCCTGATCTCACTCCTAACCAAGCATGATATCTTAAGTTAAAATATGTTAAGTTTTGCATAATTGACAAACTACTGTACTGGAGAGATCAGTATGGAATTTTGCTAAGGTGTCTAGATAAAGAAGAAGTGGACCAGGTCATGTATCACTTTCATTTGAGCACATGTGGGGGCCACCACTATTGGAAAACCACATTCCACAAGATCTTAAGAGAAGGATACTATTGGCCAGTCCTCTTTGCTGATGTATGCACTTTTGTAAGGGCCTGTGACCAATGCCAAAGATTTATAGGGAAGCAGCAGCTCAAATCCTTGCCCCTTAGGCCTATTGTGGTGAATGGTCCTTTCCAGCAATGGGGTCTAGATTTCATAGGTGAAATAAATCCATCTTCCAGTGGACAACATAAATGGATCTTAGTAGCCACTGATTACTTTACTAAATGGATAGAGGCAGTACCCACCAGGAATGCCACTCATCAATTCATCATGAGATTTTTATATGAGAATATATTTAGCAGGTTTGGCTGCTCAGTAAGGTTGGTAACTGATAATGCACCAGATTTTAAAGTTGGGGCATTAGTTAAAATGTGTGATTCAATGGGCATTCAACTGGTGCATTCCACATCCTATTATCCTCAAGGAAATGGCCTAGCCGAGTCATCCAACAAAAGTTTAGTCAGGATCATCAGGAAACTGCTAGAGACAAATTAGAAAAGCTGGGATTCAAAGCTTAAGTTTGCTTTATGGGATGATAGGGTAATAGATAAAAGATCCATAGGGACTTCCCCATTCAAGTTAGTCTATGGTACTAAGGCCATTTTTCCTATCTATCTCATTATTCCAGTGGAAAAATTGTTTCAGGAAGAGGAAGATGAAACAAATGATATGGTGAGGAGGATGATGGACTTGGTGGAGTTACAGGAAATCAGAGAGCAAGTTATAGGAAAATAAGAATTCCATCAACAGAGGATAAAGGGCATGATTGACAAAAGAGCAAAAGTAGACAACTTCCAGGTTGGACATTGGATCCTCAAGTGGGATGCTATCAGACAAGATAAGGGAAAACATAGAAAATTTGACTCTTTGTGGATTGGCCCTTTTGTAATAGCATGGGTACATAGGAATAACACCTTCAAATTGCAGAATCTAGAAGGGGAACAGGTATATGATGGCTCGGTGAATGGGCGTTTTCTGAAGCTCTACTTTATTTGAGGCTCTGAGGCCTTATTATTGTAAATTAGTAGATAGTAGGTTGTTTTTGCTTACAGAATAAACTCCATGCCCAATGGAATAGTAAATGATAGTGTTATATTATTTAATTACTTTTAGGGAAAGGCATTTTGGTCTAGGATTATTGGGACCTCACTGGGAGGTTCCCATTCCCAAGTAGGAGCCAGATGTTATCTCCAAAAATAAATTTATTTTAGTAGCATGAGAAATTGAGTTCATGTAATGAAATATCTGAGTATGAATGACAATTTGAAAGGTTATGTTTTTTATTTGGTTGAAAATTTTAAAAGCTATGGATTTCGGTGGCTTAGGTGAGGCTTATTATAGCTCATTAGCCACCGAAAAGCTATGTTTCAACGGCTAAACGATTGAACACAGGGTAAAAGTGAACCACTGAAAGCGTCTTGAGCAAGCAGAGTTAAAATAACACTTTTGGTGGCTTAGGTGAGACTCCAAAAGGCTGATTAGCCACTGAAAAGGGTTGCTTTCAGCAGCTCAGTGAGAAGAATAGGAAGTTTTTAACCACCGAAAGAAGGAAGTGAGCAACATTAGAAAAAGTACATTTGGTGGCTTATGTGAGGATCAAAACAATTCATTAGCCAATGAAAACGGTTGCTTTCGGCAACTTAGAGAAAGATTCAACGCATACGCTAACCACCAAAAGTAGGAAGATAAGAATCGGGTGAAAAGTACTTTCGGTGGTTTAGGTGAAAGTTAGGGAATTTCATTAACCACCAAAAGGATAGGTTTTCAGTAGTTAAATAGGTTTTTCAGTGAGGCCATTATCCGCCAAAAGAAGGATTTCACCATGGCGACGAGGTAAAGGTTTCGACAGCTTAAGCGGGAAAGACAACACTTCGTTAGGCACCGAAAGCCATATTTTCAGCGGCTAGTTGATAAACTCCCAGAGGCTATTAACCATTGAAAGGGAAAAATAAGAAAATAGTTAGGAGACAGTCACATCCAATGCCATGAGCAAGATAAACAGTCATTGGAGGGCGTGATTAACCACCAAAAATATCTGTGCCTGCATAACTGTATGGGTTAATGAGTAAAAAAGGGTTGTTATGCAACTGGAAAAGGACTGATCTGACTAGAAGTCGTCAGCCTCCTTCCACCTATCCAAAAGATCATGAAAAATCCCACTGAATACTCTGGATGATGTAGGTTATGATTACGTGGGAAAGGAGAACTAGAGGATCAACTGCTACCATCATTTTATGATCTCAGCCTCCATAATGACAGAAAAAACACTCATAATCAGTGCCAAGAGACTCCATCTGATTTCATCTTTGAGATTATCATTTTTCTCCACCAAAAAAACTAGCTTTGAAAGAGCAACCTACTGAGCATACTATATACAGAACTAAGAACTGTTTTGCAGGTACCCAAGAATGACACCCATCAAAATGAAGAAGAGTGGACCTACTCTCAGGAAGGAGCTAGGTGAAATCAGTTATTTAGAAGCACATCCAGATGTCTGCAGACTCTTCCAAGACGTTGGCTACTACAGGTTCTATGAAAAGATACAAGGCTTCCATCAGCAGGTGGCTGAAGCATTTTCCCTCTCATTTGATGGTTCAAAAGAAGTCATAAAAAAATAAGAGTTTCACATAGATGAAACCATAATCGCTGAGGTGAAAGAACTCCCTTGCACAGGAGAGAAATGGTTCAATAAAACCATACCAAAGGATGTGGAGTTCAGGTCTTACCTTAAGCCTGAGCATAGAGGAATAATGTGAAATAAGAGTGTTCCATCATCATGGCTGGAGGAGAAGTGGCAACAACTGCTGAAGGCCATTGTGGTCTACCTAACCTGTGAAGGGAGATATAACAGAGCCATGATCTACCATTTCAAATTGATGAATCACTTCACAGGTAAAAGCCGTCTTATTTTTCCCTTTTACTTACACAGAAATATGGGAAAGATGGCACATCAAGTGAAATCCCAGCCATCCAAGATTACTGGTAGGATGTCCCACCATGGTCTTCTCCAGTTATTGGTCCAAGAGCTGTTGAAGAGAAGGAATATGGCTTGGCCTTATTTTCTATTTTGGAATGGATTTGAGATAGACCTTTAGCCAAAAGAGAAAGGGAAGTCTCCTACCAAGAAGTCCAACACACCAAGGAGTGGGAGAAGAAGGAGGAGGGCCATTTCCCCAACAGTAACAATAGAACAACCTCCCTCCTCTTCCAAAACCAAGAAGTTAAAAAGGAACTCGGACTTCAGTGAGAAGGGCTAGGAGGTATAAGCTCACCATTATAATATCCTAAATCTACCCTATTCATATTATGAGGAAGATCAAGAAGAAGATGTAGTCCTAGCTCTGTAAATTGTACCAGTATCTGAAGCACTACCATCCCCCACACAACAGGAGCAAGAGGAACCAACATAGAAGGCTTCCTCCAGCAAACCTAAAACTCAATCAATCAATCAATTACTGTGGAAAATTTATGAAATGGAGGTCTTGGAAAGAGAAGTAAAGAGGAATACTGAAACCTTGACTAGTAGTAATAAGCTATTGCATAAGTCATACCTGGAGCAGAGAGAAGGATACATTTTCTTGAAAATGATGAATACAATGTACATAAGGAAAACACTAGATTATACAGGATGATTAGGCTCCAAAGGCTGCAGCTAAAGGAGTCCAAATCAGACCCTTGCAACCACCCCACCTTAGAAATCCTAGATGATGGAGTAGTTAGTCTCCAGCCTCCTGAAACTAGCCAAGGAACTGTCAACACTCCTAACACGAAGCCTAAAGAAGAAGAAAGCTGATAAAATGGGCCTAAAAAGACATTCTTGAGGAAAACTTAATATTTTTTGTAGAACAGGTCTTTTGGTTGCTTAGGTGGACGTTGGGGCGGTTCATTAGCCACTGAAAGTGCCACTTTTGGCAGCTAACGGTTCCAATAGATTGGCCTATTAACCACTGAAAGCGGATAGAGGCTTAAAAGCAAGTTTTGCATGTAGGACCAGATTTGGGAAACTACAAATGGCTCAGGGACGTGATCTAAAGATGAAAGACACTGAGGGAAGCATCAGAAAGGGGTTTGTTTAAGATCTACTATGACATAACAACACCAAAGGCCACCAACCCTAGTTGTCAAAGAGAAATAAGTAGCTTAACTGGTGGAGGACCAATAGTAGAAATCATCAGCAATTACTTCAGTTATATAAATGTTCATTCAGTAGACTAATTCTTCAGTCAAGATTAGGCAAGTAGTTTGTTAAGGTTTTAAACCCTAATTTGCAAAAACTATTACTTTTGTTTATTTTTGTAAAAAACAGATCAAGGTTTTACGATCCGTATATTTTCTAAAAGGATATAAAGCCTAAGACTTATTTTATGAAAAGAGTTCGACTTCGGGGATCTGTAAACCTATACTATTGTCATATTCTCATTTTACTCATCCTGGAATATAAGCTCTTTTGTTATGATTTGTTCATCCTTAATCTCCGTCTTTACTATACTTATGCCTGAATGTGTATTCAGGTTACTTTCAAGTTGATTAATAACTGATAGATGTCATCTTATTGGTGTGTTAATGTAATTTGATCTATAAGTAACATCCTTATCATGATTTAGCCATTTATATGCATATGTTTTGTGTGTAAATATTCCAGCCTGATAAGTTCTACATCCCTGAAGATTATTGTCAACTTTTGAACATTTGTAACTAAAATCCTTGTACTTAGTGAGTTTCATGCATGTCTTGAGAGTGGAAGGTTATATAGGTCACCTGACTTGATCCATATCACAAAACCCTAAAAACATTGTAAGTTACCAGGAATCCTCGAGCTACAACCTAGAGGAGTTTCTTGGAGTGATAACACCTGGGATTTCAAAAGATGATATTTGTCGTCAAGAGACACTTTTTCTAGCCTAAATTGAAGGCCAACATTGCAATGTTTATTGCAAAATGTCAATAATGTCAGCTAGTCAAAGTTGAGCATCATCATCCTGCAGGATTGTTGCAACTGTTACCTATTCCAGAATGGAAGTGAGACGTCATTAGTATGGATTTCGTCACTGGTTTACTGAAAAGTAAGAAGAAAAATGATTCTATTTGGTGGTCATCGACAAGTTGTCGAAAGCAACACACTTCATTCCTTTGAATTCGACCTACAAAGCACTAAACATTGCTGATATCTTCTTGAAGAAGATATTTATATTGGATGGGATACCCAAGGCAATCATCTCAGATCGAGATGTTAAGTTTTTAGGAAAATTTTGGAGGTATTTATTCTTGGGATTGGAGATGCAATTGAACTTTAACACTGCATATCACCCGCATATATTCCAGAAGAAAGAAAGAGTAAAATAGATTGTTGAGGGCATGCTTTGAATGTATGTCATGAAAAACCCCACGAAGTGGGAGGATTTCTTGCATTTCGTATATTTTTCATATAACAATGGTTATTAGAATTCCACCAAGATGACCCCCTTTGAGGTACTCTCAGTGGACGATAGTGTAGAACACTAGTTACTTGGGATAGCCTAGTGGATTGGCTCATGTTAGGGACTGATTTGTTGATGGAATTGGAACAGTTGTTTACCAAGGTCCAGGTGAACCTCAAAGAAGCAGAAGACTGCCAGAAAAGTTACATGGATTGAAAAAGAAAAGATAAATATTTTCAGAAAGGCGATAATGTTTACTTGAAAGTAAAATCCAAACGAAGCTCGTTGAGCTTGGGTAGGTGTGGTAAGCTAGCACCTACATTTTGTGGACCTTTTGAAATACTGGCTAAGAAAGGGCCAGTGGCATATGAACTAGCGTTACCCGCACATGTAAGAGTCCAGGATGTTTTCCATGTATCTTTGTTAAAGAAATATGTTTATGATACTAAATATGTTGTTGATTGGTCCCTATTATAGGTGGAACCTGAAGGGGAGTTTTCCCCTGAGCCTACTCATATACCGGACAAGAGAGAGGTGTATCTTTAGAAGCGCACCATAGTCTAGTTGAAAGTGCAATGGAAGCACTTTGAGGTTGATGAGGCTACTTTGGAGGATGAAGCCACCATGAGAGAGGCTTACCCCACCTTGTTTGATCATGTCATTCCAAGTCCTTAGAACACCAGGGATGGTGTTGTTCTAAGCGGGAAGGGATGTCATATCCTAAATTTTGGACCTAACACTTATAGGCATGTGCCTATTGATTATCATGATTATATTGATGTTTTATT
>LPNX010230707.1:613107-647157 GCA_001517045.1 Pseudotsuga menziesii
GTGATTGATGATTTGTGCTGAGCGAGGAGATATGGAGCACATGAGTGATTGATGATTTGTGTTGAGCGAGGAGCTTTGAAGCACATGAGTGACTAATGATTTGTGTTGAGCAAGAAGCTCTGGAACACATGAAAATATAATTGAAAGTGTTTGGAATAATCCCTAGAGCCTTTCATGCCGATGTTGAGCATAAGCTATGGAACATCAGATCCTTGGCCATTGTATCCCTAGGTGTATCATTCAAGTACATTATAGCATTAGTGTTGAGCGAAGAGCTCTGGAATTGCACTAAGTTGTAACTCCCTGTTAAAGCATTAAGTATGGGCTCTAGAAAGTGCTATGGGTTACTAAAAATAATTTAATAACTTCCAAGTGAAAATGACTCAAGTAAAATATTGATCTCATCATACTTATTTATGAGTGATTAAATCAAATTTTGAATTTCTGTATTCTCATTAAGAGCTGAATAACTACCACGTTATACCAGGGAAATCTATCACGAAACGATGTTTAGAGTTTTCTAACCTAGTAGACCTAAACCATATACCTACTTGACCTTAATGAAGAAGTATTGTTAAGTCTAGGGATCATGATATATGATTCCCAAAGACAAATGTTAACAAGTGTTATATTATTATGTACTTTATACATGATATGTATAAAGAATTAAATACATTTATAGTATTAATGAAAGAAAGAAAGAAAGAAAAGATCCATCCATTATTATTTATTATATAAAGATAATAAATAGTCCAAAAACTTGAAAAGTCTAATTAGGAACTAGTTGAAAGTTTCTAAGTTAAAATATTAATAATTACCCAAAGTAATTGAAAAGGGTTAAATCAAGAAACCAAGATTTCTTGATTTATCTGTCCCTTTGACTAAAAATTCTGTCTATAAAGACTCAATCCAAGGAAGGGATTCGGGTTCTGATCTATCATTAGATGAGTCGTTTTCTTCCTGTTTGATCTCAAGTAATTCTTGGAGAACATTTTCTTGGAAGGAAATAGGAGAACCTATCTAGATCTCATATACCAGATAGGAAACCCTACCTTAGGAGCTCTAATCTACTTGCATGTTAGAGTTGAGCTCGGGGGGATCCATATTAAAACTTGGAATGTTTCTAGGTCATGGTTGGGTGGAACGTCGTAGTTCCCAAGTGATTTGGTCATAAAAAATAGAGGTCATATCTGTCTTGAATTGTTAATGCTGTTTATTTCAGTGTGCAGGTTCATCCATTAATAGAGCTTCAAGTTGTAGGTATGAATCCCTAGAATATCTATTCTACTTTCCTAGAATAAATTCTAGCTATGTTAGGTAAATGATTACTTTGTGTTTCCTAACCCAATGGATAGGTTTCTCTATTTAAAACGTTTAGGGTTTGCATCTTAAAATATCAACCTTAGGTTGTAAGTGATTTCCTATACTAGGTTTATTGAGGGTTTAATTATTGGTTTATTTCTACAAGGTCAATTAATTTACCAATGTTCATCAAGGGTTCTACACCCTAGTTTAATTCATGTATTAGTTTTATTGATGAAACTGGGTTATGTACAAACTAGGTTTTAATCCATATTTATTACTTATTTGCTTCTTTGGTCTCTATACTCTACTGACATATTCCATTTGTCAGTAGAGGCATGTTTAAATTTACATAAACTAGTTCATAGGTAAGTTATATATATACCTATAAGTATAAGATTACAATCTAGATAACCTAAGGTATTATCTACGAACTGAACTACTATGAATAGATATATATAAACACGTATAGACATCAAACATAAACAATTCAGAATACTATTTATAAATCTACATTATGAGTTATAGAATATATTTATGAAGCTAATCAATTAAATACAAACTATAATTAATTCCAGATAAATACACCAGTAAAGACCTTCCAAGGTCTACATATTTAATACAAGATAATTGAATAAGAATTCCATTAAAAATTACCATCATCATAAATAAATGAACAAGAAGTATCATGAACATTCTTTTGGTCCAAGATTCACATATATGTTCCTACACTAAATACAAATTCCTACAATCTAAAATAAACAAGTTCATAATCGCATGCACAAATTGTTGATGTAATTGTAACTTTGGAATGTATTCATCTGTATTTCTTATGTATTGTAACCCGATGCTTATTCTGGGATGCAATTGTCTCATGTCATTCCCCGATGTTCCTATCGGGAGGATCTATAATGTAAACAAGTCATGTCAATTCATTGTGGGAAACCCTCGTATTGATCAAGGGTTAAAGTCCTCGCAGTTTCGGGGCACTAGGGTTATTAGACTCACATAGTGAAGTCAGCCCTAATTGGGTTTAGTCAAGTCAAGAATTAATATAAATAGAGAGATAGCCTCTCTATTTATCACACACTCATCCACATGCAGTTGTAGAGCATAGCTAAGGAAGAGAAAGACACTGGGGCAAGGAAGAAAGAGATTCGTGTTGTCGAGAGATCATCTTACTTTTTTAGGGTGTTACCTTTAGTGTTTATTCTATCTCTAAGTAAGTTGTGGGGTTTTCTCCATTTATGGTTTCCCCGAGGAAAAAATCTGTTTTCATTGTCTCTTGTGTTTGATTATTGTGCTTGTTGTTCTCCCAATTAAAGATCCTAATGTTATGCTAGATTAATGTTAAAAATCTAACATGGTATCAGAGCTAACTTGAGAATAAGACACTATGTAGCTGCAAGAACTAGGGCTTCCTAATTGGTGGATCTTTCTCCATATTTTTTAGCAAAATAAGTTTGGAATAACTCTCCTCCCTAGGGTGCATATTTCTGTCAAAGTACAATCCAATTATGAGGTTTTTCAGTTTTGGACCTCACACTACATTCAGAAATTAAAGATTTTCACAGAAGTGGGATTTTTCAGTGGACCCAGGCCTGGATTGTTCTCCTCCTCAAAATCGAAGTTAGGGATCAAACTAAAATCATTTGGCTGGACAGAACTCCAGAAAAGAAAAATCCTAATTTTCTCCTGAACCAGCACTACAGGATTTCAGCTCCAAATCCAGATCCGACATCTTGACCTGGTAAGATCTAATCATTTTGTATTTCCATTTGAGGTTCTCAGTTAAGATGTCTCATCATACCAAGCTTGATGAAAATCTTGAGGGAGATGATAACTTCTGAGCCTGGAAGTATAGGATCTCGCTGGTCCTGGAAGAAAATGAGTTGGACTTCTACATCAATGAGGAGATTCCAAGTCCAGACGGAGATGAGGAAAAGGAATTACGTAAGAATAAGTTGGTTATGGAAAAGAGGATCATTGCTGATTCTATCAAGGATCACCTCATATCATAGGTGTCCTCCCTCAAGAAACCTAAAGCTATGTTTGATGCCCTAACCAAATTGTTTGAAGGGAAGAACATAAACCAAAAGATGACTCTGAGAAACCAACTGAAGAATGTCAAGATCCAGAATGTAGAGACTATTCAGTCTTACTTTACAAGGATCTCTCAGATCAAGGAACAGTTAGAAGCAGTAGATGAAGAAGTGGAAAATGCAGAGATTGTAATGAACACCTTGAATGGTCTCCCTAGATCATGGGACTCCTTCATTCAAGGAATCTGTGCCAGAAAGAAGTTAGTCAAGTTTCGCAGACTATGGGAATAATGCTCTCAAGAATAAGCTCGGATAGCAGCTCGAGAAGAGAAGATGGGAAGTGAAGATTAAGCTCTCATGGTACACTCCAAGAAAACCAAAAGAAGTTCTCATCACCCTAGAGGTAAGCATTCTCATCAAAGAGATTTTACTAGAAAATACTTATCCAAATTAAGATGTTATACATGTGATGAAAGAGGACACTTTGCTAAAGACTGTCCTATAAACAAGATTAACTCCAATAAGAAAAAGGGAAACAAGAGAAGACATCATGCTCATGCTACAGAGGATGATGAACCTTCTACAAAGAGAACCAGATATGAAAGTGCATATTCTTCAAGTGATGAAGAATATGTCTTGATTTCCACTCCCACAAGAAACATTACTCATGGAAGCAATGATTGGCTTATAGACAGTGGGGCTTCCAAGCATATGATAGGATTCAAGGAATCCTTTATGAAACTATCAGAACATGAATCACCTCACAAGGTGAAGCTCAAAGATGACTACCAGTATCCAATAAAAGGTAGTGGGGAATCCTCCTATAAGCTAGACTCTGGAAAATAAATGATAATGAAAGAAGTATTGTTTGTACCGGGACTAAAGAAGAACCTCCTCTCCATATCTACATTAGATGCAAAATGAATGAGGGTTACATTTATCAATGGTCAAGTCATCATGTTGCCAAAAGGAAAGTCGATTATTGATGCAGTGGTGATTGGAGAGCAAGAAGGATAATTGTACAAATTGAAGGGCCATCCAAAACAAGCTTTGGTCCATGACACAGTAGAGCCAAATGAGCTTTAGCATCGAAGGATTGCAGATGTGCCTTACAGAGCACTACCACTTGCAAGCAAAGTTGTTGAAGGTCTTCTAGAAATTCAAGAAAAACATGATGGGGTCTGCAAAGGATGTGTGAAAGGAAAGAGAACAAAGAACACAGTTCCAAGTAGCAAGAGAAAAGCAAAAGGAATCTTGGAAATCATCCACTCCGATGTATGCGGACCAATGTCATCAGGTTCACTAAGCAGGTATGCATACTATGTTTATTTTTTTGATGACTTTTCTAGGAAGATATGGATTTACTTCATGAAGAAAAAATATGAAGTATTCAACAAGTTCAAGGAATTCAAAGCCTTGATCGAGAACAACACTAAAAATAAGATCAAGACCTTTTGATCAGATAATGGTGGAGAATTCACATCAAATGAATTCAAAGAGTTATGAAAAGAATCAAGGATTAAGAGGGAGTTGTCCACTCCATATAATCCACAACAGAATAGGATTACAGAAAGGAAGGATAGAACTATCATGGAAGTTGCAAGAGCTATGCTTCATGATCAAGATCTTCCCATGCATCTATGGGCATAAGATGCCAAAACAGTGGTGTATGTACAGAACCGTACTCCACACAGAGTACTCGATAACAAGACTCCTGAAGAATTCTTCTTCAGCAAGAAACCAGAAGTCAACCATCTCAGAATATTCGGTTGTCCTGTTTACATACACATTCCAAAAGAGAAGAGAACAAAATTAGATCCTTCAGGAAAGAAGGGTATATTTGTGGGATACTCTGAAAGCCCAAAGGCTTACATAATATATTTCCTAGGATTCAAGAAGATTGATATCAGCAAAGATGTGACATTTGATGAAGACACAGCTTACAACAAATCTAGAAAGAGACTTGCTGAAGAGCTTGAAGAAGCAAAAGCACCCCGAATTCATGATACAACCATGAGAAAACAAACTCAAGAAGAAGATTGAAAATTTGAAGAACCGCAAAGACTTGTAGATCCACCTCATGAGAAGAATCCTCACAAGAGGAAACCTGCTTGGGTACAAGAAATTATCCAAGGTGCAGAAAGATATGGGGCTCCAGAAGAGAATCACAGAGAAAGAAAGAGGACTAGATCCTACTCCGAGTATGTAGCATTGTTATGTGATTTCATCGATAAAGAACCTTCCAATTAAGAAGAAGCAGTAGAAGGGAAAGAACGGAAGGATTTTATGATTGAATAATATCAATTGATCATGAAAAATGATGTTTTGGATGTTGTCCCAAGACCATAAGGGAAGTCAGTTGTAACTTCCAAATTGATCTACAAGATCAAGCATGCCGCAGATGGTAGCATAGAAAAATATAAAGCAAGATTTGTTCCTCGTGATTTCTCCCAGAAAGAAGGAATAGATTATGAAGAAACATTTGCACCTGTAGGCAGATACACTTCCATCAGATCAGTACTTGCTCTGGTTGTAGTGATGAAATGAAAGGTACACCAAATGGATGTTAAGATCGCTTTATTGAATGGTGTAGTAGAAGAGCAAAGGTATGTGGAGCAGCCACTCGGTTTTGAGACACGTGACAGGGAGTCTCATGTATGTAGATTGAATAAATCCCTGTATGGTTTGAAATAGGAACCCAGGACATGGTACGGTAGAATTGATAGATTTATATCTAGTTTGGGCTTTACTAAGAGTAAAGAAGATTCCAACCTTTACTACAAGGTTGAATATGGGAACTCAGTGATGCTTCTACTATATGTAGATGATCTGTTTGTGATAGGTATGGATGGATTGATTACTGATATGAAGAGGAAGCTTTCTACTGAGTTTGAAATGAAGGAATTGGGTATGATGCATTATTTTCTAGGCATGGAGGTGTGGTAGAATGCAAATGGAATTTCCCTGGGACAAGGGAAATATACAGTGGAGATCCTAAAGAGGTTTGGGATGATGGACTATAAGGATATGGCCACACCTATGGCATCAAACCTGAAGCTATTGAGTGATGATTCATCAGAGACAGTTGATGCTACAATGTATCGTTAGATGATTGGGTCCTTGATGTACTTGATGAACACAAGACCAGATATTAGCTTTGTTGTGAACACCTTGAGATAGTTCCTAACAGATATGAGACATGTTCACTTAATTGTTGCAAAGCATATTCTGAGGTACCTAAATGGTACATTTGATTATGGGCTCAAGTATGAGGCAAATCAAAAGATTATCCTGGAGGGTTAAGTTGATTTAGATTGGGAAGGCAGTGCCATCGATACGAAGAGCACCTCAGGGTGTTGCTTCAGTATGGGATCAAGTGTGATCTCTTGGTTTAGAAGGAAGCAATCCTATATGGCACTGAGTACAGCTGAAGAAGAGTATGTTGTAGCTTGTTCAGCTAGTTGTGAAGCAGTATGGTTGAGGATGCTCATGTCTGATTTATTTGATCTCCAGTTAGAGGCTACTTGTATATATTGTGACAACCAGAGTTGTGTGAATTTGTCAGAGAACTCGGTGTTCCATGACAAGTCGAAGCATATCGAGATCAAGTATCACTATGTCAGGGATATGGTGCAGAGGGGAACAATGAAGATCCAATATGTTGCGACAGATGAAAAGATAGCTGATGTGTTGACAAAGCCATTTGCGAAAGTGAAGTTTGAGTACTTCAGGGAGAAGTTTGGTGTTCTCCAAATCGAGGTCCCTTCCAAGGAGAAGTGATGAGTCCATGAGCCATTCTGACTTGATGAGAGGATTGGTTCCTTACATGGTTAGATGTAAGGGCTGATCCATTTTGTCATGGTGAGAGGATTCGATCCTTCCATGTCAGATATGAGTGCTGAGCCATTCTGATATGACTGTAGGATTGGTTCCTACATGATCAGCTATAAGGGCTATTTCCATTCTTGCAATGGAGGTGTCTGGTCAGTTACCAGGAATACTTGGTTTAGGACTGAGGGCCATTCTGATATGACTGTAGGATGTGTTCCTACATGATCAGATGTGAGTGCATGTCCATTCTAATGTGATTGAGGGATGTTTTCCCACTTGATCAGATATAAGGATTGTTTCCATTCTCTTGGAGAATGGAGGAACCTGGTTAGTTACCAGGAACACTCAACCGGGGGTTGAGAGCCCTTCTAAAATGGTTGCGGCGTGTGTCCCCCCCATGGTAAGATGTAAGTGTAGATCACTTCTGACATGGTTGCGGGATGTGCTCCCCCCATGGTCATATGTAAGTGCAGAGCCCTTCTAACATGGTTGTGGGATGTGTTCCACCCATGGTCAGATGTAAGTGCTGAGACCTTCTGACATGGTTGTGGGATGTGTTCCCCCCATGGTCAGATGTAAGTGTGGAGACCTTCTGACATGGTTGTGGGATGTGTTCCACCCATGGTAAAATGTAAGTGTAGACCCCTTCTAACATGGTTGTGGGATGTGTTCCCCCCATGGTCAGATGTAAGTGCAGAGCCCTTCTAACATGGTTGCGAGAAGTCTTCCCCCCATGGTCAGATGTAAGTGCAGAGCCTTTCTGACATGGTTTTAGAATGTGTTCACCCAATGGTCAGATGTGAGTGTAGATCCTTTCTGATGTGCTTATAGGATTGATTCCTACATGATCAGATGTGAGTGTTGGGCATGCCTTTCTGACATGGCTACGATATGTGTTCCCCCCATGGTCAGATGTAAGTGCTAAGTAGGCCATTCTGACTTGGTGTCAAATATAAGCCCTGAAGAAGACCTACATGGAGGCTAGGCCTACAACCAACATGAAAAAGGGCTTGCTCTATAGAATTTCCTGTGACGAGAAGAATCATGAGATAGCACCCGTGATGATGATTCAATGTTGATAATCCAGCAGTGATGATCCAGATCGAGTGATGATCCAGATCCAGTGATGATTTCCACTAATGATCCAGATCCAGTGATGATCGAGATCCAATGATGATCCAGATCGAGTGATGATCCACATCCAGTGATGATGTCCAGTGATGATCTGGATCCAGTGATGATGATCTAGATTGAGTGATGATCCAGATCCAAAGATAAACATGACTTGAAAATGAAGATGACGATGATCCAGATGATACAGAGAAGAAGACTTGTGCTGATAAATTGTGTCAAGAGAATACCTTCCTAGTTAAGAGGGAGTGTTGATGTAATTATAACTTCAGAATGTATTCACCTGTATTTCTTATGTATTGTAACCCGATGTTTATTCTGGGATGAACTTGTGTCATGTCATGCCCCAATGTTCCTATCAAGAGGATATATAATGTAAACAAGTCATGTCAAGTCATTTTGGGTAACCCTCCTATTGATCAAGGGTTAAAGTCCCTGTAGTTTCGGGGCACTAGGGTTATTAGAATCACCTAGTGAAGCCAGCCCTAGTTGGGTTTATTCAAGTCAGGAATTAGTATAAATAGACAGCTAGCCTCTCTATCTATTAGAAACTCATACACACTCGGTTGTAGCACATAGCTGAGGAAGAGAAAGACACTGGGGAAAGGAAGAAAGAGGTTACTATTATCAGGAGATCATCTTACTGTTTTGGGGTTTTACTTTTGGTGCTGATTCAATCTTTGAGGAATTTGCGGGGTTTTCTCCATTTATGGTTTCCCCGAGGAAAAACTTTGTGTTCATTGTCTCTTATGTTTGATTGTTGTGCTTGTTGTTCTCTCAGTTAAAGATCCTAATGTTATGATAGCTTCATGTTAAAAATATAACACAAATCATTTAAAGGTTCCATCTAATATCGCTCATAAACTATCACATATAAATTAACCAAGTAAACATTTAAAACAAATTAAAGAACTTTGTAAGTCATAACAGAGGTCGTGGTATCGATCCCTATTGGTTCACAAACCCAAGTCTCCATCCTCAATAAAACAACCATAACATATATACATAAACAGTAACCGTTTACATAACTGGGTGATCATTCCATATAACAATTTTAAGGACAATATAATTTCATACACATGAATCGCCTCCCATTTATAAACCATATCGAATTCTCATTAAATTCCAAGTAATTACAATAGTGAACGAGAATCGAACCTTGTGGGAATACAAGCCCCAATTCACATCCACATCAAAAGTATAACACATTACAGCAAAACACGAATAGGGTTCAAACCCTATGGATTATTGGTTTACAATAATTACGGCCACACTATACATAGGGTATATGCCGGTTTAAAATAAAAAATCAAATACATTCGCTACAACAAGGTCACAAGACCGTAATTTATGCACCCACGATATAGTACAACCACGACCACTATTTTAATTAAATACAAATTCCATGTAAAAGTAATTCTACAATGATGGAGACCATTCAAGGTTATACCCAGGTTCTTTGATAGTCCACATTACACCATAAGAAAACAATAATAGTAAATTAAAAAAACCCCTTAAGCTATGTGCAACATCCACATAAGCCACGACTTATAAAATAAAATACACAAGATTTACATAATCAAACAAACTAGCAATGTCAACGATTTTGCAGCAACCTTGGGAAGAGCCAATTCCATAAACAACATGTACTCACCCTTTCACTGTCAAAATATTACAGTCAACATGTTAATAAATCATTTATACACAGTTCATCAACGAAGGCGATTGCCTCTTTTAACCCACAGTAAATAACGTGGCATAAATTAAACACATACGTAGTAAATGCAATAACCATTTCCATTTCATAAACATAGTAATAGTCACATAGTAATTCCATTATCACAGACAAGTCCACATGGGCTTGCCAATGGCTATTGTAACATTGCAAGCAATGGTGCATCCCATGGCTTAAAATAACCAAATCCAAAGTAACGATTTACATAAAAATAATTAATACACAGATCTTGTAAGGGAACCATGATTCACATCCACTGTCAAAAAGGCCTCACACTATATAAAAACCCAAGTCTATCTACATAGGCCCGAAGGCTCATCAAAATCCCACAGAGAATCCCCAAACCAAACGGTGAAAAAAAATGTAGATAGGATGAGAGACAACAAGCGTAATCTTGTTGGGAAGGATTACCTTACACCTTGGAACCACCTTCAAACCAAATGCGAAAGCTTGAGCCATGCTGCTCTTTGCCAACCCTTACCACCCGCAAAGCACCCAAGTGAAACTTGGATGAGAAGTATGGACTATTTACAAGCAAAAAGAGAAACATCATCTGTTGTCATGAGACCAACAAAGAATACCTTCGTTAAAATCAGTAGTCGCTTCCGTGTTTTCCCCTGTAGAGAGCCAAGCCCAAGCAACCAAGCAAAATGAAAAGTCCATCTTGAGCCAAGCCCTAAGCTTGGAATTCCATGAAGAGCAAGGTGCATTAATGGCACCAGCTGGTATCCATTATCAAGGACAAAACCCACTTTTCCATAGTTTGCTATCGTCGCAATAACAATAATCTCCATCCCCATGCAAATCTTATAACCCCAACGTATATGATTCAACCATATGGTATATTCACCACCATAATACTTAACATAGGTCTTAAAACATTAGACGCTTCTATTTAATCCATAGTCCATACATGGTATGTGCTAATCCAAAGTCAAATACACAAGGCATTAGTATAGGTAACATGTAAGCCATAAGATTAAAGCCTTAATACAATGTGTTTTCCCTAAGCTTAATGCTTAGTAAACATGGGAGATGAAATATGCCATGTTAATAATTAACCTTTATAAAAATCAAAGGTCGCCAAGTTTATCACCTACAAATAGAAAACATAGGTTGTGTTAATATTTTTAATAAAATAAACATATAATGTAAATATACTAAGATATAAAAGACGAAACATAAACCCTAATGAACTATAAGTAGTACATAGGAAATTTAGCTGTGATAGCTAATTGATGAAAATAGTATTTACCTTGTTATAAATATGAGTCAGTAAGGAACTGTAGCAATAAAGGTATAGTTCTATTAGGATCAAGATATTATGTTCTCTTTAAATAAGACTCTGTCGCAAAGTATGATCTGCATATGAAATAAAAGAGGTGCCTTAGTTCGAAGAACTAAGTAAGCCTGCAGACAAGTAAACACTTTTACCTCTCAGACCGTCATGGGAGAATGAGTACCACCACTCCACCCACTTTGTTTCCACAAACAAAGTTAAATTAGGACTTTATAAATAATGAGCAAGACTATGTAGAAAGAACAAAGCATATAATCAAGTAACGACACATATGCGACAAATGTATAATCATAAGAACTAAGGAGTAAACAGAAATACGACATCCCAATTAAAATACAACAATAAGCATAACTCAAAGAATAATTATAGAATCTAAGAAGATATTATGACCAAGCAGTGGTTCAAATAGTGTACGTTATATTTCGCAATTATAATAATGTTCCGTTTAGGTAGTTTTACTAGCCTATAAATGTTTTTTTAAATTTTTGGGGACATTACATTAATTTACAACATCCATTCTAAATGCTATGAGTGCAACATGTATTATTATCAAAGAGATACCTATAGTTTAGGTTACATGATGATCCTTATCTCAATCTCGATAACGATCTCTCACACTATTCCGAGCACCATAATCACAAGCAGAAAATCTTTCAAGAGTTTTGTCACATTTTTTCTTGGTCATATATTCAGAATTGTCTACTCTTGAAATTAACATTAAGCCATGGAACAATCTACTTAATTGTTGGAGTGATTGCTACTAGTGGTAGGACCACTCGACAAAATTATAACATGCACATACACAATACACATCAATATTTTCAAATTGCTCATATCAATGCATATAAATCCAACGTATCTAACTTCGGTAGGTATGCGCTTCCATGTTGCCTTGTTTAGTTAATCATGATAGTTAATATCCTCTTATCAAAGACACACGAAAGGGTGATAATGTGAAGATTCCTTTAAAACAAAATGAAGCAACAGATATGTTGGCTGCATTTGCTTGTTTGTTCAAATATCATTGTAGGAATTTTTTGTGTGAAAGTATTGGTATGTTTTTCTGTTGATGTAATTGTAACTTCGGAATGTATTCACTTATGTATCTTATGTATTGTACTCTGATGTTTATTCAGGGAAGTATTTGGAATGTAATTGAGTCATGTCATGCCCTAATGTTCCGATCAGGAGTTTCTATAATGTAAACAAGTCATGTCAAGTCATAATGGGTAACCTTCATATTTATCAAGGGTTAAAGTCACCGCAGTTCCGGGGCGCTAGGGTTATTAGACTCTCCTAGAGAGGTCAACCCTAGTAGGTTATTGTCAAGTTGGGAATTAGTATAAATAGAGAGCGAGCCTCTCTATTTATCACACACTCACTCACACTCAGTTGTAGTGCACAGCCGAGGAAGAAAAATACACCAAGGCTAGGAAGAAAGACGCTACTACTATCGGGAGATCATCTTACTATTTTGGGGTTTTACTTTTGGTGTCGATTCTATCTCTGAGAAAGTTGTGGAGTTTTCTCCATTTATGGTTTCCCTAAGGAAAAACACTTTGTTCATTGTCTCTTGCGTTTGATTGTTGTTCTTGTTATTCTCTCAGTTAAAAGATTTTAATATAATGCTAGCTTAATGTTAAAAATTTAACATGGTATCAGAGCTAACCTGAGAACAAGACACTGTGCAGCTGCGGGAACTAAGGATTCCTACTTTGTGGATCTCTCTCCATAGATTTTCAGCAAAATAAGGTTGGACTAAGTCTCCTCCCTAGGGCGCATCTTTCTATCGAAGCAAAATCCAATTATGAGTTTTTTCAGTTTTGGACCCGACACTACTACCAGAAATTAGGGCTTTCCACAGAAGTGGAATTTTTCAGTGAGCCCAGGCCTATACTGATCTCCTCCTCAAAATCAAAGTTTAGAGATCAATATCAAAGAATTTGGTTGGACATAACTCCATAAAATCCAAACCCTAATCTACCCTTGAACCAACACTGCAAAATTTCAGCTCCAAATCCAGATCCGACATCTTGACCTAGTAATATCTAAATATTTTGTATTTCCATTTGAGTTTCTCAGTTAAGATGTCTCATCATACCAAGCTTGATTAAAATCTTGAGGGAGCTGATAACTTCTGAGCTTGGAAGTATAGGATCTCCCTAGTTTTGGAAGAGAATGAGTTGGACTCCTATATCAATGAGGAGGTTTCAGTTCAAGAGGAAGATGAGGATAAGGCCTTACACAAGAAGAAGTTTGTTATGGAAAAGAGGATTATTGCTGATTCAATTAAAGATCACCTCATACCATAGGTTTCCTCCCTAAAGACACGTAAAGCTATTTTTGATGCCCTAACCAAACTATTTGAAGGAAAGAACATAAATAGGAAAATGACTTTGAAGAACCAGTTGAAGAATGTGAAGATTCAGAATGCAGAGACCATCCATTGTTACTTCACAAGAGTCTCTCAAATCAAGGAACAACTGGAAGCAGTCGATGAAGAAGTAGAGAATGTAGAGATTGTAATGACCACCTTGAATGGTCTCGCTAGAACATGGGACTCTTTCATTCAAGGGATCTATGCTAGAAATAAGTTATTCAAGTTCAATAGACTTTGGGAAGAATGCTCACAAGAAGAAGCTCGGATAGCAGCTCGAGAAGAAAAGATGGGAAGTGAAGATCAAGCTGTCATAGTTCAATCCAAGAAATCTAGAAGGGACCATCATCATCATCATTATAAAGGTAAGCACTCTTCCTACAAGAAATCTCAACTCAAATGTTATACTTGTGATGAAATAGGGCACTTTTCCAGAGATTGTCCTAGAAACAAAAGAAACTCTCACAAAAAGAAAAACAAAAAGAGAAGACATCATGCTCATGCTGCAAAAGATGAACCTTCCTCAAAAAGAAACAAGCAAGAAAGTGATGATTCTTCAAGTGATGAAGAATATGTTTTGATTTCCGCTCTCATGGGAAACATCACACATGGAAGCAGTGATTGGATTATAGACAGTGGGGCTTCCAAACATATGATAGTATTCAAAGATCCTTTTGTGAGACTATCAGAACATGAATCACCTCACAAGGTGAAGCTCGGAGATGACTACCAGTGTCCAATAAAAGGTAGTGGGGAATCCTCCTATAAGCTAGACTCTGGAAAGTACATGAAGATGAAGGATGTATTGTTTGTACCAGTACTCAAGAAGGACCTCCTCTCCATATCTGCATTAGATTCAAAAGGCATGAGGGTTGCATTTGTAGATGGCCATGTTCTAATGTGGCCAAAAGGAAATACCTTTGATGATGCAGTAGTGATTGGAAACCAAGAGGTAGGTCTATACAAATTGAAGGACCATTTAGAACAAGCCTTGGTCCATGAAACAGTAGAGCCAAATGAACTTTGGCATAGAAGGCTTGCACATGTGCATTACAGTGCACTACCACTTGCAAGCAAAGTTCTTAAACGTCTTCTAGAAATTCAACCAAAACATGATGGAGTCTGCAAAGGATGTGCGAAAGGAAAGAATAGAAAGAAGACATTTCCAAGTTACGAGAGCAAGGCAAAAGTAATCTTTGTAATCATCCACCCTAATGTATGGGGACGAATGTCATCAAGTTCACTAAGTGAGTATCCATATTATGTTTCTTTCATTGATGAATTTTATAGGAAGACATGGATTTACTTCATGAAGAGTAAAGATGAAGTTTTTAGCAAGTTCAAGGAATTCAAAGCCTTGATCAAGAACCAAACTGAAAAGAAGATCAAGACCTTTCGATCAGATAATGGCAGAGAATTCACATCAAATGAATTCAAAGAGTTATGCAAAGATTCACGGATTAAGAGGGATTTGTTCACTCCATATAATGTACAACAGAATGGGATTGTAGAAAGGAAGAACATAACTATCATGGAAGCTGGAAGAGCAATGCTTCATGATCAAGATCTTCCCATGCATCTATGGGCAGAAGCTACCAAAACAAGGGTGTATGTATAGAACTGTACTCCACACAGAGTACTCGAGAACAAGACTCTTGAAGAAGTCTTTTCTAGCAAGAAACCAGAATTCGGCCATCTCAGAATATTCGGTTGTCCAGTGTACATACACATTCGAAAATAAAAGAGGACAAAATTAGATCCTTTAAGAAAGAAGGGTATATTTGTGGGATACTTTGAAAGCTGGAAGGATTACATAATACGCTTCCCAGGATTCAAGAAGATCGACATCAGCAGGGATGTAACATTTGATGAAGACTCAGCTTACAAAAAATACAAAAAGAAACTTGCTGAAGGACCTAATGAATCAGAAGCACCAAGAATTCATGACACAACCATGAATGAAGAAAATCAAAAATAAGATCGAGAATTTGAAGAAATTCAAGAACCTGTAGATCCACTTCAGGAGAATAATCCTCATAAGAGGAAACCTGCTTGGGTACAATAAGTTGTCCAAGGTGGAGAAATATATGGAGCTCCACAAGAGAATCACACAGAAAGAAAGAGGACCGGATCCTGCTCCGAGTATGTAGCATTATTATGTGATTTCATCGATAAAGAACCTTCCAATTATGAAGAAGTGGCAGAACAGAAAGAATGGAAGGATGCTATGATTGAAGAGTATCAATTGATCATGAAGAATGATGTTTGGGATGTTTTCCCAAGAGCAAAAAGGAAGTCTATTGTAACTTCCAAATGGATCTACAAGATAAAGCATGCTGAAGATGGTAGCATATAAAAATATAAAGAAAGATTTTTTTCTCGTGGTTTCTCCAAAAAAGAATGAATAGATTATGAATAAAATTTTCACCTATAGCCAGATACACCTCCATCATATCAGTACTTGCTCTGGCTGTAGTAATGAAATGGAAGATACACCAAATGGATGTCAAGACTGCTTTCTTGAATGGTGTAGTGGAAGAGGAAGTGTATGTGGAGCAGCCACTCGGTTTTTAGACACATGACAAGAAGTCTCATGTTTGTAGATTGAAGAAATCCCTGTGCGGTTTCAAACAAGAACCCAAGACATGGTATGACGGAATTAACAGCTTTCTATCCAGTTTGGGCTTTACCAAGAGTAAAGAAAATTCCAACCTTTACTACAAGGTTGAATATGGAAACATAGTGATGCTCCTAATGTATGTAGAGGATCTGTTTGTAATAGGTATGGATGGCTTGATTGCTGATATGAAGAGGAAGCTTGCTGCCGAGTTTGAAATGAAGGACTTGGGTATGATGCATTATTTTCTAGGCATGGAGGTGTGGTAGAATGGAGATGGAATTTCCCTAGGACAATGGAAATATATAGTAGAGATCCTGAAGAGAATCGGGATGATGGACTGCAAGGCCATGAACACACCTATGGAATCGAACCTGAAGCTATTTAGTGATGCCTAATCAAGAAGCAGTTGATGCTACAATGTATCATTAGATGATTTCCAATTGGGTCCTTGATGTACCTCATGAACACAAGACCAGATATTTGCTTTGCTGTGAACACCTTGAGCCATTTCCTGACAGATTCGAGACATGTTCACTTGATTGCTACAAAGCATATTCTGAGGTACCTGATGGGTATAGTTGATTATGGGCTCAAGTATGAGGCGAGTCAGAAGATTAACCTAGAGGGTTATGTTGATTCTGATTGGGTAGGAAGTGCCATTAATAGGAAGATCACTTCAGGGTATTGCTTTAGTATCAGATTAGGTGTGATCTCTTGGTTCAGCAGGAAGCAATCCTGTGTGGCACTGAGTACAGCTAAAGTAGAATATGTTGCAGCCTATTTAGCTAGTTGTGAGGCAGTATGGCTATGGAATCTACTGTCTGATTTATTTGATCTCCAGTTGGATGCTACTTGTATATATTGCGATAACCACAGTTGTGTGAAGTTGTCGGAGAACCTGGTGTTCCATGACAAGTCGAAGCATATCGAGATCAAATATCACTATATCATGGATATGGTGCAGAGAGGAGTAATGAAGCTCCAGTATGTTGTGACAGACATATAGATAGATGATGTGTTGACAAATCCATTAGCCAGAGTGAAGTTTGAGTACTTCAAGGAGAAGCTTGGTGTTCTCGAGATCGAGGTTCCCTCCAAGGGGAAGTGATGAGTCCGTGAGCCATTCTGACATGGGGAGAGGATTAAGTTCCTTCCATGGTCAGATGTACGGGCTGAGCCATTCTGTCATGGTGAGAGGATTGGTTCCTTCCATGGTCAGATGTAAGGGCTGAGCCATTCTGTCATGGTGAGAGGATTGGTTCCTTCCATGTCAGATATAAGTGTTGATCCATTCTGATATAACTGTGGGATTGGTTCCTACATGATCAAATATAAGGGATGTTTCCATTCTTGGAATGGAGGTTCCTAGTTAGTTACTAGGAATACTCAACCTAGGACTGAGGGCCATTTTGATATGATTGTGAGATGTAGTCTTACATGATCATATGTGAGTGCATGGCCATTCTGATGTGATTGAGGGATATGTTCCCACTTGATCAGATATAAGGGTTGATTCCATTCTTTGGGAGAATGGAGGCACCTAGTCAGTTACCTGGAAAGCTCAGTCTGGGACTAAGGGCCATCTAATATGACTGTGGGATGCATTCTCACATGATCAAATATGAGTGCTGGGCCATTCTGACGAGTCAAGGTCAGATGTAAGGGGTGGTCCATTCTGACGAGTCAAGGTCATATGTAAGGGCTGGACCATTCTGACGAGTCAAGGTAAGATATAAGGGCTGGGCCATTCTGACGAGTCAAGGTCAGATGTAAGGGCTGGTCCATTCTGACATGGTGAGAGGATGAAGTTCCTTCTATGGTCAGATGTAAGGCCTAGGCCATTCTAACATGGTGAGGGGATTAAGTTCCTCTCATGGTCAGATGTGAGTGCTTGGCATGCCCTTCTGATGATTGAAGGTCAAATGTAAGTGTTGGATGGGACATTCTGACTTAGGGTTAGATATAAGCACTGAGTAATACCTACATGGAGGCTAGGCCTACACCCAGCATGAAAAAGGGCTGGCTCTGTAGAACTTCCTGTGACGAGAATAATCATGAGATTGCACCCGTGATGATCCAGTAATGATGATCCAACAGTGATGATCCAGATAGAGTGATGATCTAGATCCATTGATGACGTTCCAGTGATTATCCAGATCTAGCTCAAGTTGACTTGAAGATGACAAGAACTCGAGGATCATCTAGATGATACAGAGAAGAAGAATTGTGCTAATAAATTGTGTCGAGATAATACCTTCCTAGTTAAGAGGGAGTGTTGATGTAATTGTAAATTCAGAATGTCATCACTTATGTATCTTATGTATTGTACCCTGATGTTTATTCTGGGAAGTTTTTGTAATGTAATTGAGTCATGCCATGCCACGATGTTCCGATTCAGAATTCCTATAATGTAAAAAAGTCATGTCAAGTCATTGTGGGTAACCCTGCTATTGATGAAGGGTTAAAGTCCCCGATGTTCCAGGGAATTAGGGTTAGTAGACTCTCCTAGATAATTTGGAACTAGTAGGTTATTTTCAAGTCAAGAATCAGTATAAATAGAGAGTGAACCTCTCTATTTATCACACACTCACTCACACTCAGTTGTAGCGCATAGCTGAGGAAGAAGAAGACACTAGGGCTAGGAAGAAAGAGGCTACTGCTCTCGGGAGATCATCTTACTGTTTTGGGGTTTTACTTTTGGTGTTGATTCTATCTTTAAGTAAGTTGTAGGGTTTTTTCCATTTATGGCTTCCCCAAGGAAAAACATTGTTTTCATTGTCTCTTGTGTTTGATTGTTATGCTTGTTATTCTCTTAGTTAAAAGATCCTCATATAATGCTAGCTTAGTGTTAAAAATCTAACATTTTCTAATGTTCTTTTGGTGGATATTTTAGAGTTACAAGGGAAATTAAAAGCTATTGGTGAAGTGTATATCTCAAGGTTTCAATGTTAAAAAATTAAATTTTATAATATTATTTGAGAATGTTAAATCCATTTATGAAATCAAATTCAATTATTATTTAATTAAAGATTATAACATTTACATATAAAAAAGTCCAAATTTTTTTTTAACTATGTATTTTAATTGTATCCATCATCATTTAAAAACAAAAACATTTTTACTTTACCTAACACATATATATGTTGTTTCTTTGATATGGATTTACATGAGATAAAAATGAAAGAGCATATATATATATGCTCTCTCATTTCAATCTCACGTGTATATATATATTCACATAGAAATATATATGGCAATAAACACAGATTCTATTAAATGAATGAAACATAACAAACTATAAAACAAAAGAAGCTAGATTGGTGCTAGTCGTATTTTTGAGAAGAGATGTCACACCTATGCTCACTCGTGACAAGATTATTACAAAAGGAGGCCGAATCGCCTTATATAATAAAGGCTTGGAGAGATAGAAAACCCTAAACCTAACCCTAGAAGATGAATCATCATAAAGTTTGCAGCCCCAAGGTGGTTAGTTTAACAATCAACTTCTCGGGGTCATAACTTTTGCATACAATCTCTATTTGGTGCACTCGACCACACATTGCAAACATCTATTTGAATTTCCAAAAAACATCATTTGGGGCCATAAAACAAACCCGTAATTTTGGGACCCGAAAAATCATAGAAATTTACAAGAAATTTTCCAAATTAAAAAGTTTTTTTGAGCCATTGGAATAGGTGGGTGGCCACCTATACCCATCTAGATCATTCTTATTATAAATTATTTTTATTTTAGATATATACCTCATAAGAAGAAAAAAATCATTATTTTATTTGTTTAAAAGAGAACAAAATTACATTTTGCATATCTATGCAAAGTGCATATATTCAAAAGGGAAAAAGAGGCATAAAATCTTGAGCTAATAGAAAAGAACTAAATATATAGAGAAAGAAAACCTTGGAAAATCAAGGGCTGAGAAAATATTCAATACTCACATTTTGTCTTTCTTTCTTTTAGAAAAAACTACCTGTGACGTGTCATATCTGAGGGCATGCTCCTTATCTGAATAGGAATTGTAGGATTCATGTGTTCTCTTTATTCCTCGTGCTGAAATATTCATTGATACCATAATTCTGGAATGTTAGAATACCTTAGGTCGACTATTCTCTAATGGCTACTTTCCCTCATTTGTTAACTCTATTTTTTCTAATTCGTGACCTTCATATTCACCTTCCATATTCTCCACTTCCTCATTCTCCAAATAATAATGTTCAAAAGGCTTATGGATTTTGGATTTGTGAGGATGCCCTCTTTTCTCTTTCGGATGGTTTCTTATTTGAGGATAGGTTTTTTAAAGATGACATGTTTCATAACAAAAATGACATCTTAAATCTTGTTTTTCATAATCTATGCTTAGGGAATGTTGGAAGTTCCTTTTTCTTGGATCAACCTCCACAAATATATTTGCATATGTGAATAACCCTTTATGCATGCGTACATTGTCTTGCTATAAATAGCTACCCAATCCATTTCCAATATCTTCTAACAATAAATAATGCTAGAAATGAAGGGGTAGATTCGAGAGCCTGAGCTTGAATGCAATATTAGACAATACTATATTAGTAGGATCAAAGTCTGGAAATGATGTGTGATAAAGAGACCAAATCTTTCCTAAAACCTTGACCCTTCTTAAAATATTCTCTTATAATCTCATTGAAAGAAAAAATGAACTATAAAGAAATATTTTGAGCATAAATAATAATCACAATTTTGGTCTAGTTAGATTGAACCCATTGGTACAACTCCTCCATTTGTGGCCAGAATCCAATAAACATGCATATTAATTATTCATATATGTATGAAGAAAAGAGTCGGGTTATCTCCACATTTTTTATCTCTAGCTTTGGAACTTAATTCACGTTTTCAAAGATATATGGGCCTGGTATTTGGACTGTTGAAGGTGTTGCATTTAAATTCATTCCATCCTTATAAGATGATGGTTTTAACATTGCATCTTTATAATAAACTAGTTTTGAGGTTGGATTTGAGCCAAACTTCATGATCCATCCTCTATAAATTATTGAATCCTTGGATATTTTGTGATCATAGAGAGTCGCGTGATCCTCTAGCTCTTTACTAAAATAGAGAAGGGTATGGAACTTTTCAGGAATCCCAAATTTATCCCAAAGTTTCATCTTGAGTACAAAGATACTATATGAATCTTTAGCCATGAATGTAAGGGATTTCCCCTGAATGTATTTTTACAAATATTTGGAAATCCTCACCATCAACTAAGAAAATATGGCCCTTAATATATTTGAGATCATTTAGCGTTGAAGAAATTTTTGAGTTAATGGAGGGGGCACCTGCTGAGTAAATACTAGAAAATATTACTAGAGAGATAACAAAGGTAGTATTAGTAGCATTGTCCTCCATAAATCCATGCCACGAGTAAGAGGATAAAGGATCATTGAGGTAGCTCAACTCATTAGACTCCTTTGAAATAGGCTTGTTTGACAAAATCCCTAATGATACGATCACCTCCATCATGAAGGAATCTACCGCTAGCACAATTATCGAATGAGCGAAAGGATCAAGGAGAAAATGAGGTGTGCCAACCTATTACCTCAAATCATTCAAAGCGATCTTCATGCATACACCATAACTTGTAGTAAGAAGGGAAAACTCTTTTCTCATGTCTCTTCAAAAGAGAAAAATGCTAAAAATGACCATACTCATGGAGAGATCCATGAGGACATCGTCCATATTTCCCTCCCCTCGTCCTTTGCATAGGAGTGGAACCCTTGAAACAACATCAATCCTAGAGAAAAAAATGCAAAAATGTGTCGTCTATCGCTAGGGTTTTAAAGTCTCTTTCCTTTTCATGTATATCAACTTGCTCACTTAACATGGAATTCCACTAAGTGAAAATCAATTTTTAGTATCCACTCTCTTCAAATGCTAGTAAGTTAAAAAACGTTTTAGTCTCTACTCTCTTCAATTATATTATTAGTAATTTATTTTCTAAATATAAATTATAATGAATTTGTATAAGGCATTAAAATTGATTAACAATTTATTTTGGGCATTATGGAAATTTAATATGCAGATTATAATTTTTAAGAGTTTATAAATGTGAGTATTTTCATTATGGAATTTTATTATGATCCATCCTAGAGAAAAAAAAATGAAAAAAATATTTGCCATCTATCTCTTGAACTTCTTTTTGGATGCTAATAATTCCAAATATAATACAAAATTATGAAAAAATTATTTGCCCTCAACATGAAAATATATACTCAATGCCTTATAAACAACAGAATCCTTCAACCCCGTATATTTATTATCTTACCGTAGCCATTTATGTTTCTTTTCATCATCCTCGGTTCACTCTTTTGCACAACACATTAAAGACCGAGTTAAATATGTGATTTTACGAGAGTGCTGCATTTTTGTTATTTTTTACTATGGTTGGAAGCAATAACCAGTCAATGTCATATTGTTGAAGGAATTTATGAGCGTTGTCAAGTTGGTCGCAATAATATCTTATGTAAACATTCAGTGTACAAATCACAAAGGCATTGTCACACTTGGTAGCCATGCACTTAGAAAAAAATGCTATTGTGAAATGTATTAGGTATACCTACCATGCGTTTAAACATTTAACTGTATATCTTACGTAGAGAAAGGATATGATCCATTATTTCGCACTATGGGTAATATTCAATTGTTTAATACATATTTTTAACATTTTGTAAATCTTAGAATTTTCTGAAATAAGATCTTGGTGTGATTCTCACATTCTTAAATGATGGTGTTATGAGAAAATTATAGATCACAAAAAGGAGACTTATAAGCATTGCATGACCAACGATTATTAGAAATACCGAAAAGTTTTGAGCTGATGCGCCATATATGAATGTAGTAGACAACTCTCGAAATCATAACTCTCTATGTGTTGGAAAAATATTAGTGCCAATCTAGATACGCGCTATCAAATTTTATGATGAAACCCTTTTTCCCTGGCCATGATAAATCCATCTTACCACACTACATCCACAAATACTAGATAGAAAGCTTCACGAGACTCTTATCACAAGAGCATGCTCTACATCCCCTTACCTCACCAACTTACTATGATCTCCCATTTCATTGAAATGGTAAACCTCTCTCTCTCTCATGATCACTTTTCCAAAACCACCTTGATTTTGCTGCATAGCATGAGCATTCATCGCACCTCTCCCTATGTACAAGTTCGATCTCTATGCATTCAAGTTTTTTTGTCTTCAGAATGAGCATCTTACTTTATGTCCCTTGGGCTACAATAAAAATTCCTTAACCTTAGCTACTGTTACAACAGATTTTACCACACATGGTTGATCACACTTTTATGGACTTCCCTGTCCCTCTCCAGACTCTTTGGACCCCATGGACCATTATTGTACCTTTGGTGTTTCCAAGATCATCCCTCAAAAGACCTATTATTTGTTGTGCACGACCTTTAATATGTTTCTCGCGTATATACGTGGATATTACCCTTAAACCCGTGTACATCGGGATGTGTGGATAAGTCCAATATTTTTTGACTTTTCCTTGATGTGGATCTGAGTCACTTGTCTCTTATCCTTCAATATGCCTCAATATCACTCAGATTTGACCTTCCATTACCCCATTGAATCACTATATAAAGAACCCCTTGGATACATTGAAGGGGGGGTATTGAAGAGCAAGAAAACTATAGTCCACTGTTGTCGTAGCTTGCTTATACTTGAGTCTGCATCCCTTTGTCCCTTGCAGCACTTTGTGTTCTTCCCAATATTTCCTTTTCTTGTGAGCTTTCTATTGAGAGATGGAGGATTGATGTGGTGAAGGCCCAGGTGGAGGATTGATTGACTGATAGAGGTAGTCACTTATGTTATCTCTGATTTTATTAATAGAAATATCTTTTCTTGTCCAATGATGTGCATTTAAATGAATATTGAATCCATGGATGCATTTAATTGCTTATGCATTATTGATTACATATGCTAGAGTGGGCCTAACACTATACTATATAGCATGCTTGCCTTTTTCACTGTGGTTGAAAGTAAATTGCTAAAGCAAGTGGGATTGGAAAATGCTCAACGGGGATCTACTTCAACCGTTTGGAATAAGGTATGTTTCGATATCCTTTAGTGTTAGATATTATATTTCGCTTGCATATTGGGAAGGGATTGATTTATGCAATTTCTTTGTCTATTATGGTACACCCCAAGCCATAGGAAGTTTTCTCCATAACAGAATTGGTGACCATACTAGGGAGGTTGCTAGATGTTTTTCTTTGGGGGTTTTTCGGCATTCAATGTGCTTGTATTGCTCTGATTTCTCTGTTTCTATGTCGAGTTTGGGGGAATGATTTCCCAGTAGTGTCCTGTAGGAGTAAATTTTGTCTCAACTTGTCCATTTACCTTATTTTTCTATCTTTTTCTTCTTGTACATGGGTTTTTGTTTCACAGTCGTGTGTACACATGGGTTTTCCTGGAATAGTCATGTATGTACACAGGTTTACTGAGAACAGTCATGTATGCCCTGATTTTTTGTTTTTTTGGAAGATTAAGTGTCGCTGGGTGAGTTTGGATTATTGCTGAGTCTTCTCTGATGCTTCTCGAGTCTATATCTCCCCTCTGTTTTTTACCAGAGACTCTTTTTTATTTGATTTTTTAAAATGTTCTTTTCATTTCATTTTCTATTTTGTGTTTTGAGATTAGTGCATTAGGTCTCTTTTACCTTAGTAGTTTTATTGGCTGTTGTATGTGAGTGGTTGTAGAGTCTGAGGGGGGTAGAGTTATATTTTTTCTTTTTTATCTCATTTAATTAAAAAATACAAAAACATTTTTCTTTTTGCATAGTTATGCATTCTTTACATTTTGCATTAGCNGGGTGGTAGAGTTATATTTTTTCTTTTTTATCTCATTTAATTAAAAAATACAAAAACATTTTTCTTTTTGCATAGTTATGCATTCTTTACATTTTGCATTAGCATGGTACTTGCCTTAGGTTTGCTTAATGAATATTAGTCATATTTTAATATAAGAATGATTGCATATACATTTCAAGGAAAAAATTTGCATTTCATGTAGTAGCATACCTTGTTTTTCATTCGACATAGTGCATTTCCATTGGCTGTTAGGTGTGCATTTTACTTCTTCTTGTCTCATAACATCATTAGTTGCACAACCGTTTACCCTTTGAGTAATCAAGCCAATTAAAATCAATGCATAATAAAATGAATTACCCTCTTCTCTTTTCTAGGGTGCACCAACAAGACTAGGTTTTAGGGTCTTGGAATAGTTCATTGTGAGTTAATTCTCCAAGACCACTAAACAAAACAATTAGGTGTCTATCCAGGTGACAGTGTAAAATCCTTTATATAATTACTATTTCTCAGGATCCTCCTCTTATAAGGGACTTCAGCACGAGGCAATGTGAGCAATTATGATTGGGATGACCCCTGATTGTGATTGATTAGGACCAGAGATATTTCCAGGATTGTATTCATGTTTGGGGGCCTTTCAGGTATTGGCTAGTGCACCCCTGGGGTACTAGTTGTGCTTTCAGGGTTCGGGCTTCATTACCCTGCCCATACGGTCAATCCCGCCTGTGACTGTCCACCTAAGCATTGATTATATCGAGGTGACCTTAGTTTCTTTACCTAGGTTATACAAGGGGTATTTGTAGAGGTTATTTTGCAGGTGTCCTGGTTAGGTAGGGGTCAGACAACACAGCCGCTATATGCATTAAAGCTGAGGGCCACTGTAATTGGTTATGAACCTATGCTTGTTGTGTATGGGCGTTTCAAGCCTTTACTAGACGAGACATACCTACTTCATTCGGGAGCTCACATATCCTACCATTAGTTTGCTTGTGATTTGGATTTACATTTTTAGGTGTATGCTCTGCGCACGCTAGTTTTCCTAAGGTTTGCGTAATTAGATCGAGTCTTTTTATTTTTTGATTCATTGTGGATTCAGGCACAACACCCCACCATTCTTTTCATTTAGCAGGACTTCTTCCTTCCATGTCTCCTCCTCCTTTGGGAGAGAGAACCAGACAGTCCAGGTGGACTAATTCTCACTTTGATTCACACACCATGGGATATCATGAGGATGAGATTCCAGAGATGTCTTCACCACCTCATGAGGTTGGGGAGGAAGATCCTAATAGCACATATGATCCTTCACATGAGAAGCCTTCATGACATGGTTATGATCCATCATTCACACGTCGTTGGTATTTGGTTTTTAGGTGGTGAGACTCATTATGAACCCACAAGCACTAGTAATGTTAGATATGATATACCTGATACCCTTGAGCCTGATCCGGTATATCATGCCGAGTCGGAAAATGACCCTGGCACTATGCCTAGGGCACTCCCACTCTTTTCCATGCGGAGAGGTTTGGGGGAACTAGTCACATTGCACCTTCCATCCCTGTGGTGGAGGTGTCTTCACATGCTCCTCTTAGGCCAAGTGTTGGTAATCCTATTCATATACTAGGACCGAGATGAGTGAACATTGGGAACACCGGTTACATTCCTTCACACATCCATTCATCTTCGAACCCCGTCCCTTCGAATGCGTTTTTAACGACTCATCCTCCCCGTAATTCACATGGGCCTTCAGGCCAAAATGTTGTTACTAGCCATGTTCATTCTTTGAATTTTAACATGGTTGTATCTCAGAGCCGAGTACCTCCTATTGTGTCAGCGGGTCATGTACCTATTTTTGGATCATCTCATGTTCCACCTGATGGAGCTCCCCATATACCAACCTATGGACCTTCTCATGGTACATCCCATGGGACACCTTATGGAGCTTCTCATGGACATTCTTATGGACTGCAGTATGGACAAAACTACCAACCCTATGGGTATGGGTATCACCAACCCACTTACTCTTCTAATTATGGATTTGTAGTGCCTTATAATCAATGTACCCAACATCACAATGCTTCCATGCATACCTACATGGGTCAAATGGGAGGAGGTTATTATGGCCAAGTCCATGGTATTTATAGCAATCAACCTTACATGAATCAAAATTATGAGGGAGGATGGAATCAACTGGCTCATCCTAGGCTCCCTTTTCTTGTGACATTGAACTTACCTAACTTGTTGAGATTGATGAACGTTCATGTGTCTCATAACTCGGCATGGCCGACAGTCCCTACCAAGCTTCCTTTTGACATTCCCAAGTTCGAAGGTAAGGCTGGTGAAGATCCTGGTGAGCATGTCACCACTTTCCACCTTTGGTGCTCTTCCAATTCCTTACATGATGATTCCATTCATTTGAGGTTGTTTCAACACACCCTAATGAGTCCTGCTGTGAAATGGTATATAGAGTTACCAGGGGGGGCTTATGCTACATTTGATGATCTTTCTATGACTTTCCTTAATCATTTACAACTACCCGTATGTTACGATGTTAGTACCAAACGCTTGTCGACCTTCCGGTAAGACAAAGCCACACACATTTCGGATCATATTCAAGAGCGGCGTAGACAAAAACGATTAATCAAATCCTTTACACAACCAGAGTTTCTTCGTGAATGATTCCTCAAATCGTTGTTACCTTACATCACGAAGGATGTTTCTACATCCAGAGTCCAAAATGAGGCACAAGCTATTTTTATGCCACAAGAGTTGGATTTGATCTATGCTCAATCCGAACTTTTGTATGAGATTATACCTAATGCTCCTAGATCCAATTTCAACCCCAAGGTCAAGCCTGGGCCACATGCCAATGCTATTGTGGGCTCTACAAGTACGAAACCTACAGACTCGGTTGTGAAACAAGTGAGCCAATTGCCAATTAACCAGTATTCATCGGGACAAGCTACGAATTCATCTCAACCTACCCAATCGATGAGTGTAATTTCCGTGCAATCGTTGAACCTGAAAAGAAACCAATAGCCTAGAAGGAATAAGAAAAAAGGAAAATATAATCATAAGGGTGGGAACAAAAACGAAAATTATAATAATAATGACAAGAACACTAATGCTAGGGGGGATAAGCAGTCCAAACATAAGGTGAAGTTTCCTTGCAAGTTGTGTAAGGAAGACCATCTCACTCACTTGTGCCCTCGTATGGAGGATGCCTCAAAGTTCATAGCAAAGGGCCTAGCTGTGTTTACCAATCCTTTACCAAATAATCAAAATATGAACTTGAGGACCGTTGATCCTGGTTGTGCATCGGGTGGAAATCAAAATCCATCGGAGGATACTAGTGGTCACGGTTTCATCAACATGGTGCATACTGCTAAAGTTGTGACTCGTGAAAAATATTATGGTTCATCACAACCAAACCTTGGGAAAGAACCTTCCCCACTCGAGAGCCCTTTGAGAATCGAAAAGACTACAAATAAACCTAAATCTCCACCTTGCATTCCTAAGGGAGTCTTAAAGCATTCGGGACACAATCCTAATGCCCGATCTTCCTAGAACTATTTAGCTGTCCAGGATTTTTTTGAGACTCCTTGTGCGATGTTCGCGTTATAAGTGCTTTAGACTTGTCCTCTGTAGAGGAAATCCTTTTTGTCTGCTCTTAGGGTTAGTGACAATAGCTCTTCTACCATGATCAAATTTGAAACCATGGGAATACGGGATCACTTTCCTTACTACATGTCTCTTTTGATTCATGTAGAGTGTCTTAACAACACCGTCATGTGTACTTTTATTGATGAAGGTGTTGCTGCTACCGTGATGTCTTTATCGTGTTGGAAGGCTTTGGGTTCTCCCACATTGTCTCAATCCACCACTATGTTGACAGATTTTGATGGTAGATCATTACGACCGCATAGGATTCTTCCTTCTCTAGAGGTCCAATTGGGAGGGAAGGACATTGCGATCGAGGTTGAGGTGGTTGATGCACCCCTTGACTACAATATTTTACTGGGTAGGAATTGGATGTATAGTATGCAAGGCGTAGCTTCTTCCCTCTTTTGAGTGATATGATTTTCATTTAATGGGAATATTGTTACGATTGATCAAAATTCATTCCATAATCCGAGTTTCAATGCATCATCGGGATCTTCTATCCAGATTATCGATCATTCTCAGCCAACAAATCGGATTGTGGGAGTAGGTATGTACCCTTCCCTTACGAGAACCTTTAGTTGTCCTGCGCCCGTTATTATGATTGGGTCTAGTTTTGATGGGGGTTCATCCTCATCAAATTCAATTTCTTTTCGCACTACCCATATGGAATATCCTTGGATTCTTCCTTCACCATGTACTTCGAGTATGCCTGTCGAGACAGACATCCCATTTCATGCAACAATGGTGGCATATTAAGAAAATCTTGATTAAGTGGTAGAGACTAGTCCTTCCTCTTTGGGGATGGAGGAGGAGGACCCGTATGTGTTTCCTGCATGAGAAGTATATTCATCTCACTCACATGATTGCCTCGATGATGTTTTTTCATCGAATGAAGCTATTCGTGATGCCATGTCTTGGTTTGAGCAACCTTGGCAAGATTTGCATCATCGATCATATTTTCTTCCTAAGCTCAATCGTATTGAGTGTGATGAATTTAGGGAGATTCTTAGTGAGAACATTAGTAGCCTCGTGGTTCCATTAAGCTCTCCCGGTCATATGGTTGATGGAAACATCGGTAATTTATCACCAACAATTCCTATCAATATTTCTCGTGATCCTGGAAAGGTTAATAATGTCTACATTGGGGAAAGTTGTTCCTCCAATGAGATCAAGGAGTATACCAAGTTTTTAAAGAGTTTCATGAATTTTTCACTTGTTCATACAAAGAAATGCCAGGTATAGACCCTCGTATTGTCAAACAAGAGATCAAAACATATCCAAATGCAAAACCAATTCGACAACATTTGCATGTAGTGAATCCTAGAAGATCACCCTCCATTAAAGATGAGATAGAGAAACTACTTAAAGCTGGTTTTATGTATCCTGTTCCAGTTGATAAGAAGCACAGAGCGATCTACATATGCACTGATTTCTGTCACTTAAATTGTGCCTGTCCTAAGGATAATTTCCCCACACCATTTATTAATCAGATTTTGGATGAGTGTGTGGGAAGTGAGGTATTTTCCTTTATGAACAATTTTTTCTAAATATAATTAGATTCATATTAATCCCAAGGGTCAACATAAGACTGCATTTATTTGTCCTTGCAGTACTTTTGCATATCGAAAGATTCCCTTTGGCCTTAAAAACACTGGAGCCACATTTCAGTGGGCCATGACCTTAATATTTCACGATCTTAAAACGATTGTCGAAGTATATTTGGATGATCTCCCTACTGACTCTCATTTGAGAGTGCAACATCCATAGCATTTGAGATTAGTGTTTGAAAGATGCCTTCATTATCAAGTTTGTTTAAATCCTCATAAGTGCATCTTTTGCATGACTGTTCATCGTTTACTAGGATTCATCATATCCAAGGAGTGTATAAGATTCGATCCCTTAAAGGTTGAGGAAATAATCCAATTGTCTCCCCCGCGTAATATTAGACACCTCCAATGTTTACAAGACATGGAGAAATTCTTGTTACCACCTAAGTTGTACTTAGTGGTTTTTTATCAAGTCATCCTGGTGAACCGGACAAGGATAACTTGTTCAGACTTCAGAAGACCTTTGGAAGTACTTATGGGAAGTGCTTGTTGTACTATATCACATGTTCATGCCCCATGGGGGAATTTTAATCAATGTTCTAGCATGATAGTGTCTATAAAAGACTCAGTCTCTTAGACTTTATTTGTCAATCCGATCAGCCCAGGGTGTTTTTTACCTTGGTTATTATTGGTTGTTGAATAAACGACTGATAATTTATGAGTTTTTCACTCCATACCTCCAAAGTTGGGGTGGTTGGCTTGGAATTTAGGCCTATTGAGGTTATTAGAGTCTATGTGTCAATGTATAAACATGCTAGACATCATGATCGAGTCATATGAATATGTCTAAGTCCCCCTAGGTTTTTTCAATTTTTCAATTTTTTAGTTTTTTCAGTGTTTCTTTTCTTAATTTTGATTTTTCCAAAACTTAGGCTATTTTTTAATAGTTTAATTGGAAAAATTGATTTTGTAATAAAAGTGGGAAAAATAATTAGTTTTAGTCATGTAGGTGCTCATTTTCAAGCTAAGAGCACCATGTAAACCCATGGACCCACTATTTCCTAGTTTTGAGTGATTTTCCATCACTCAGGTAAGAAAGCCCAAAAAATCAATTATTGATTATTTTAATTAATAAATTGATGAATAATGGAGCAAATCCAAAATAATAGATCAGTGGATTCTCAGCCGATTTGATTGAAATCGGTCAGATTTGAACCAGATTGAATGGATCTGACAAATCCTTGACTGAAGGAGGTGATCAAATCAGATCTAGAGTTGATCTTCAGTAGTGTTTATGGGGAAGCACACCCTCTCTCTGTCCTCCACACATGTGGGCTCTCCTGGGAGCTCTGTGGACCGATGTGTCAGTTTATGGGTTGATGTGTTAGATCAGTCAAGCCCCTGGTTGACAAGTAGGCTCAGTTCAGCTTCAAATATGCATTGATTGACTCTCCATCAGCTGATTTGATCTGTCTCCTTGGGATTTGTGCCTCCCCTAGGCTGGATCTCCTGGTTTTTGTATAAATCAAAGCACAAGCAGCCTCTTCCAAGCTAGTTAGAACTGGAATTGAGGTGCTATTGCTCTTGTACCGTATTGTTTATTATTCTGGAATAATAAATCTTTGGAGGCAATATCTATGGTGTAATGCTATTCATGTGCGGATGTTGATTGTCAAATGCTTATGAGGTATAATCTGTGTTATTTATCATTGCTTTTGCTGTTAAATTGTTGGCCTTGAAGGAGAGAGATCCCTCCTGTTAGGGTAAGAGTTTATTCTATTTTGATTTATTCTCTTATTGCTACTTGCTTCAGATCTATTGGAGTTTTATGTATTTTAAGTTTAATTGCATGCTTTCCAATTATCTCTTCCAGCAGCACCTACGTTTTAACCATCTGTTTGTGCAAGGATTTCTAAGTTACATGTGATATCGCTTGTAGAAGAGGTTGAGCTGGTTTGCATCCTCCTCATATTCAATATCTTCTGAATGACATAGTCCCTCGGTGTTCCACCAAATCAAAATCCAAAGCCCAACATTCCAAGGCTTCAAACACTCTTTCTCTCCCTTCCTCCTTCAAAATCTTAATTTCTCTTCAAATTGGTTACTTTTAAAGAGTCTTATTGCTTAGATCTGTCTCATTAAGAAAATTACATATAAATATATTTAGTAAGATCCTTTCTTAAGTTTATATCTCATTTCCATTTTGCATATAAATTTATATTTTAAGAGATCTAGCTAAAATTATCCTCTTTTTGCAAGCATTTTAGTGAAAATTTGTAGCTTTCCTTTAAGGTAGTTTCATTTTTTGTAATTTAAAGTTTCATATTATGCAATAAAATTGCACATCTCATTTGCGTCCCAAACAACAGGCTAATATCCCAATGAACTATTTCTTTCCTTGGTTCCTTTTGCAAAACTAGATTACCCCAACTTAACAAAATTTTACTTAAGTTTTTTTTTGGTAACTAGTGTAGTGACCCAAGACACTTTCAAAGTGTGTTTTGGCACATTTGATTTTGATTGATCGCTATTTTTTAGCAGGTATAACCTAAAATAGAAGGAGACTTTACCCAATTTCCAACTCTTGGACGAACCCAAGCGTCTCGGAAGCTTCCCCCACCACTGTGTTTTAATTCTAGCTTGTTACAAGCTTGTTGTAAGCCTTTGGATCCAAGATAACAAGGACCAAAGCGCATAAATTTTAATTTTCTGATATTGTAAATTTCTGCTAATAAAAATAAAAGGCCCTTTCGAGCCTATTCACCATCCCCCCTGGGGGGATTTGCGTCGATGTCAATTTTTTACTTTTTGTTCATCTCTTTTCAAACTAGCATAGCTCTAATATGCAGGGTAGTATACTTTGATTTATTATCAATTTCAAATTCCATATTTGATATTTCAAAGTAATCTTAATACTTACCCCACGACTTCCGGATTGACCCGAAAGGGGAAAGAGATGCGTGGTAGGAGTAATTAGAAAACCATAATTGTGTATTTTTGTTTTCCTTTTCATCATTTGTTTCTTTAGCTATTATAAAATTAACCCATCCTTGATTCCCCGATTGATATCCACTTGGATCAAAAGAGGTTCCTGGAGGGTTTTCTTTTAACAAGAACACCCATCTCAAAATTTACTAAAATTGACAAGACTCCTGTGTGTATGCTCTGCACTTGGATGCGGTTCATCTGATCAGTCAAGCTATATAAAAAGAATTTGAGTGACTAGAATAATTAGGATTCACTCTCCCAAATTGACAAACCATCAGGTGAAAATACAACACCTAGATCAAACCATTACGATGGAAAAATACCCAAAGGAAGTGGGAAATCCTGAAAAGTGACCTCGAAGCACTGATCTCTATCACACCCTAATGGGTGTGTTATGAACAATACCCACGGAGACTCCATTTAGCCCACATATTCCTTGTGGATAGCCATGATGGTTTAGTTTTGGACATACTCCAAGTACTCTCGGGTATATCTGGAGTCCCCCCCCTTTTTCGCCTAATTTTAATCAATTCATATTTCACATTAACTTAAAATGTACCAAGAGGCAATTGCAAAACATTCACTCCAAGCACATGTAAGTACATTGATTATCTTTTGACTCCATTTTAAGGCACTGGTTATTT
>LPNX010230708.1:4367-45557 GCA_001517045.1 Pseudotsuga menziesii
TCAATGGGGATCTACTTCAACCGTCCAGAATAAGGTATGAGGTTCAATCCTTTAGTGTTAGATGTTTTTATTTCTATTGCATATTGGGAAAGATTGATTTCTGGAGTCTAGCTGTCTGTTGTGGTACCCCAAGCCATAGGAATTTCTCTCTGTAACATATGTGACTAAAAATGGAGTTGAGCCGCCTCTTCTCCCAATACAATGGAGAACATTTTTGATCCCTTGGAGGCCATGTGAACACATACAAGTGTTAGGCTAGGATTTGACCCCTAAAACCCCCCTAGGTTGACCAATAGGATTCCAAACCACACCAAATAGTCACGAGTGCTAGTGTGAACATGGTTGGAGCATGCTTGGGTCATAAATGAAGGAAGGATAAGCATGGGAGAGAGAATGGGTGAGTGGGAGAGCCTATAGGAGCCAATAAATTCCCAATAACACCACAAAACAACCATGTTCACACACTAGCGCCCCTAGTCAAAGAAGGAAGTGGTTTGCAATTAATGAAGATGCCTAGATGACAGAATGATCAAAGTGGATTGCCTCTATTGTCAATTAATGATCCTGAAATCACATATTAGACCAATATTGACTAGTATATCCTAAGTTATACCATACAACATAAGCACAAGGAAAATAAAAATGTCTCCTAAGTAGATGACCATGGTACTAAGGTATATTAATTCTCTAACAATGGTTATTCTCTATTCCATCACAATATTAAGTACAACAATTGTTTCAAATGCAAAATCTCCATCACAAGAGTATTAATATCATGTTGATCTTTCACCTTCTTTACTAGATGTGTATTCTTCCCTTTCTCCTTCTTCTCCTATCAAAATTTGTGAAGCTAGTAATCATGTGGATAAAAAGAATAAGAAAAGGAATATTTAGAAAAACAAAGACAAACGAGAACTTAAATATCAACCAATCACTCCTCACTGTGCTGAGAGTGTTGATTTTCCCACAAAAACACCTCGTAAGCCTAAGTTCCCTTCCAAATTTGGCAAGGGTGACCATCTTCAAAGAATATTTTCATGGTCTGTGCCAAGTTTTAGAAGTGTGGTCTGAGGCTTCCAAACTACCCATGTCATCATCCTTTGGTCATCATTGTGATGATACCCTATCAACTAGTGACTCTGGGGCTAAAAGTCGAAAAGGAAAAGTCAGATATTCTTGCTTGCTATGTAAGGACATTCACCTTACTTACATTTGATCTCACATGGATAAAGCTTCAAAGTTGTTGGAGGATAGTGACTATTCCTAAAAAAATGGCTACCAACAGGTTATCGTAAGTTGTCCCTTGACCTCCCATTGGTTGATAAAGTGATTGATCCAGTTTCATCCTTGGTTTATCCCACTCTTCCTATGGAGAGTGAAGTTAAAGCAGTTCATTCGATGCCATCTCCATCTGATACCACTCATTCATCAAAGAGTGTTAATACTAAAGTATTCACTTTGACGCAGTCTTTGTCTTGTCCTTCTCTTCTAGTTAAGAGTGAATTGAAACCCACTAAAGTTTTTGTATTCAATTTGGATTGTTCTATGCAAGGGGAAATCTTGTCTATTTCAACAAAACCCTCTCCAAGTACTAAGGTTATTTTCTTTGATTGGAGTAATCTAACAAAATATCGTCTTCATTCAAACGTTCCTTTCAAAATATATGTGTGAGTTACCACTAAGATCATGCTCCGCAGTATTGTTGATGAAGTGGATTATGTTAGTATTATATCCTCAATTGCTTGGAAAGATATAGGTTCTCCTAAGCTTGTGCCAACTAGTGATCAGATACTAGATTTTATTAGAATACCTACTGCACCTTTAGATATCCTTCCTCATTTTCATACTACCTTAGGAGGGAAAAATGTTTGCATTGGTGTTATTGTAGTCCAAGGTCCTTTATATTTTAATCTACTCCTTGGAAACAATTGTGTTTACCCCATGGAAGTTGTAGTGTCCACACAACTTCGAGTGATGCATTTTCCCCATGATGGAAACATTGTGACCATTGATCATATTTTGTTTGTTGATTCTGATCATCATATGACTACTAGTCATCAAAATTCCCTAAATGCCCCACATGTACTTGTGGTTCCTTTCCCTTCGTCATCCATGTCTCTCGACTCTACATGTCATGCCGAAGTTCATTCGTTTATAAACCGATAGCTTCTTCCCATCATGGGTAATCCTAAGGGGAATCTCTCTAGTATCTAGACACCATATTGGAGTTAAACCGCTAGCTTCTTATGTAAGAAGCCAAAGATTCCAACCTATGGACATCAAGTTGGCTAAGAAATGAATGCAAGCATAGTTCCCATTCTGTGTTAAGCTCGTTAAAAAAATTAAACAGGTGTCCTTGAGAATAATTTACTCTTTTTCAAGCTCATTAAAAAATGAAATGGGTCACCTCAAGAATAGTTGTTCTCTATTTCAAACTTCTGTAAAAATGGATTATGTCCCTACAAGCATATTTATTTTCTATTTCAATCTTGTTTATAAATGAAACAGGTCACCTTGACCAAAGTTCCCTTTTTATGTCAAGCTAGTTAAAAAATGAAACATATTCTTCCATTGTGTCAAGTATTTTACTAGACTCAATACTTGAACATTCATTTCATCTTCCTATATCACTTTGCCAGTTTTTTGTCTCTGGTGAACCTTGTCCTAGGAGTAACCCGAGATCGAGCTCAATAAAAACAGTAAGATGGTGTTGAGATTACTTTTTACGGTTTTCGTTCTTTGGTTAAAACATAAAAAGTTTTTTGAGCTTACTTTATCACTTTTTTGTGCTATGATTTCAAACATGAAAAAGGTACTGAGTGCTTTTTATACATTTTACGTGCTCGTTAAACACCTAGTGAAGACGTATTGAGTGTGCTTTTACTCCTTTTTTAGACTCGTTAAAATGGATTATGAAAAAATAACCCCTTACAATGTCAATTTTAAGCTATCTTTGAGACTTTTTAAACATGAAAAGATCACCAAGCAAGATTGATGCTTTCACGCTTGTAAAATTATTTGAAATATTGTCTAGTTGGTGATAGTTAACCCCTTTTTTCGATCAATTGGACTCATGTATGAAAAATGTATAATCTAGTTTATCACAACTAGAAGAGTTATCCTAGGCATCAATTTATAGTTTTTTTGGCCCCAGGGACTAAATTTACAAAAAATTCCACACTATAGTATTCTTAGTCATTTCAGACTCTCTAAACATGAAACGACGATTGAGTTTAACTTCTTTGGACTCATAAAATTAAACAATGAGGAACCCTTTCTGGTTATGAATCCCTCCTTTCTCAGGTTCATAAACATATGTGAATGGACTCATCACTTGATGAGTTGAATCGAGCATTTGTTACCCTTTTCAAGCTCATTAAAAATAAAATAGGTATTCATCCTTCTTGATGGGTAAATTAAGGGAATGGTGAACATATTTCATTTGTATCAATGACATCTCATAGTCCACCCTTGAACATGGAACTTACCTCCATTTTTATTTCAAACAGTTGGGTATTCATCTTGTCATCGATTCGATCCATTTTCATGAGTCATTTAACTCCTCTGATTCAATTCAAAGAATTCATTATCTTGTACTTGCATTACATCTAGTCTATGTCTCGTTAAATTAAATGCTTCAAAGTCATTTTTTGTGTCATTTAATGTTCAAGGGAAACCTCCTCTATAGTATACCTCTACAGTTTTCTTACCTTCCTTCGAGTCGGTCCGATATGAGTCAATCTTATGGTTTTTTTCATCACTTCAACATCATCTTTTGTTCCATTTTTTGTGTCGATGATGGGGGAAACATCATGTCCCTCCTTCGACGAGTCTATTCCTATCGATGCCAACATATCATATGAGAATTAGACTTAGAAATGGAGTCGAAGTAAAGTTAAATATTGCATGCCTCAATGACAAGTTTGCTCACTTTCAACAGTGGGTTTTCATAAATGACCTTTGATTGAAGGATTTCGTCGAGTGTTTGACTACAAGTCCTCAATTCACAATTGGAGGAATGTACTAGGATACCTTGGGAATCATTGACATTAATGATGATCTCCCTCATACTTGTTAATGATATACATCAATGACCGATAATCTAGTGGTTTCTACCATGTTTAACATCAGGATATCTATTCACATGGATATAATCGTATCGTTTGGGTTGGAATGAAGGTACTGAGTGTTTAGGCATTTGCTTGAATATGTGCCTATCTTCAGGTTGCGATGGAGTATTGGTTGGAGTCATGACATGGATCCACATTGTATGTATGGTGGCTATGTTAAAATATTGAGTCACGATAACATGGATCTACTTTGTATGTTCCGTAGAGGATATACAATGTATTATCAATAGAAATGACATGGTCATTATACATGGATTTGCAGTGTATTGGTACGAAGCCATGTTTGAGTCATATAGTTGGTGATCGGTATTGCATCAAATGTTTACCCACCTCTCTTTTTCCTCTGATACCAGAATCAATATCTATCAAATCATTTCACCTATCCCATCCCTCTAGCTTCATACTTTGGGGGGGCATTCTGTTACACACAAAAAATGTCCTAATGCTCCAATCCCTTGAAGTCCCTGTCTAAACCCTCTTTTGGGACCTTATTGTTCACTCCTACAAAATCTGTCGCACCTTGCTTCCTAGCACAAAGCGCTAGACAAGCCTAGTGCCTCTTGTCTATTGACACAAAGAATTGGTGGTGTCTTTCACATGACCACAAAGAGCACCAAAAAGGAAAAAAAGAGAAGCTTCGAGAAGCTTCTAGGAAACATCTATTGTGGAGAATGATCCTAACTACTTGGGAGAGCTAGCACTCAACCTCCCAACTCCTAGGGATCATTCCCTACCTTCCTCCCAAAAGATATCAACCCATTTGGGATTCCTTTGGCCTATAAAATCAAGCTACATGGACCATGTCACGGGGATACCAAGAGAGCATCCTTATGTTGTTGGGTCCAAGTCTGGTATAGGAGGCAAAGAGAGAGTGATTATGAGTAAGATGCTACATAGTTGGTAGTGTGTGTGAGTGAGTCAAATATATTCTAAAATCAAATATTTGACATCAAGGCTTTGGTTGTAGCTTTCTTTTCTCATCTTTAATACAAAAGTGTTTCCCTTTCCCATAAATGATAATTTATGTTAATATTGATTGTTTATTACTAGTTTGCTTGATCATTAGTATAGGTCATTGATTTATCTTGTTTCTCTCATTTCTTGTCTTTTTTTGTGTTCTTTGTAGGCATAGTAGATCACACATGGATCTATAAAAAAAGGACAATCTTCCACACTCAAGATAAAGAGTAGATCAGTCATCTAGGGAGAGGATACATTGTCGTGTCCTTTTGTTCTAGACTTGCACCATGCAGGTTAGGGGAAAAAACTGTGTTTGCAATGATTGAAATATTTCCAGTAACACTTAACCACTTCTCTAGGGTGTCAACATCTATATGATCTTAAAATACAAGAATATCGAAGTTAACATGTACCTTAACATGTGTAGCTTCTCCAAAGTCGCTGCTTCTTATTCCCTCTGATAAGGAAAAGGAGATGACAGAGTAGGAGATCCTATTAATATGTTTCTTATTCACTCATCGCCTTTTCCTCATCCATGGGGGCATGTTTGGGCCATCGATGGTGGTCCTCCTCAAGCTAAACAAATTGAAGACCACACTCTTTATATTTCAACCTCGTCGAGGACATGCATGGAGAAAAAAAAAATAGCATATCATTTTGATACCATTGATCCATATCTATGTGAGAACTAAATCAAAGAAAATATATAGAACCACATACACAAATATATTGCAAGTAACAAAATGATACAGTAAACATAAATAATATTAAATTATGGAAATAGATCAGACTCTAGAATATGGTAGCTATAATAGTGGCAATTTATGTTTGAGAAGAGATGCGATGACTACACTAATTCATGACAATATAAAAATAAAAGGAGCCTAAAAGGGTCTATTTATAATAAGCATGAGGGTAAGAACCATAAACATCCAAAAAAATAACATTATGAGATGAACCATTGAAGTTCTGTACCTAAGGTGGTTTGTTGAGTAGTCAACTCTCCATGGTTATAACTTTCGCATATGATCTTCATTTGAGGTGCTCGATGGACAATTGGAAAGATCTAGTGGAGTACAATAATGGATCGATTTTAGAACAGAATCTATTTCTACCATATGGGATGCTACAAAGAACCTATGGATATCTCTTGGGCTATTGTAAGCCCAAAACATCGATCTTTAGAGCCTCAAAACAAACCTAGAAGTTCAGTACCTAAAAAACTATAGAAAAACTACTAGAAATTTTCCAAAATGGAAAAATGTTTTGAGCCAATGGAATAGGTGCCTCAAAATGGATATCCATCTGAATCAATCTCGCTCACCCTATCTAGCCTACTTTCATTCTCAATCAATCTACTCAACATAGAGCTTTAGGCATTTTTAGTGCGACTTTTTTGGGTGAACTCTTCATCCATGTTGAAAGAATCACAATGAAGCTAATATATTATGGAAAAGATTAGAATTAATAAATAATGAAATGAAAATATAGTCATTGAGAATAGAAAACCCAGAAAGAAAAGATCTAAAAAGAATAAGGAATTCCAATTTTGATTTAATATATAAATCAAAAGAAATAATACTAATTTATTAAATGATAATAAACTAGAAAACTAAAAAGAAAATAAAATAATTAAAATGAAGTATTTTAAAAGAGTTTTATAAATCTCTTTAATTTAATAACTCAAATTAAAATAAAACAAAATCTTTTTAAAATTATTAATAATTCTATAAAGAGGAATTGTTTTACCAAAGATTAGAAAAGAGACATTAAAAAAAGACAAAAACAATTAATAATGACATATATATATAGATATAGATATAGATATAGATATAGATATAGATATAATTGTGAAAAACTAGTTAAAAAAAGGTTATTAATTGAGATACAAATTTTATATTAAAATTAGTTTATTAACATAAATCAATATAAATCTATCTTAAATACAACAAACATTTTAACTTTACAAAACATATTACATATACCGTATCTTTCCATAATCCCACAACCACATGTAACATAAGACAAATAGTTTTCTTCACAAAAAGATCAAATTTCAATAAAAACATACACCACCACTATTACTATCCTTAAAGGACTCCAATCGTTCACCTATTACTATCCTTAAAGGACCACATGTAACTAAAATGCTCAACAAAAAACCTAAATCTAATTTTGATACCATTGATCCATATTTATGTGAGAACTAAATCAGAGAAAATACATAGAACCACATTCACAGATATATTGCAAGTAACACAATGATATAGTAAGCACAAATAATATTAAATTATGGAAATAGAACAGGGTGTAAAATATACATCTATAATGGTGGCATTATACTCATTCATGAAAAAATGGTTAGTCAACACTTAATAATTGATATACACATTTTATATTAAGATTAGTTTCTTAACAAAAATCAATATAGATCTATCTTAAACCGAGAAAACATTTTAACATTACAAAACATATTACATATACCATAGCTTTCCCTACTCCACCTCCAACCATATGTATCATAAAATAAATAGTTTTCTTCACAAAAAAATCAAATTTCAATAAAACATACCCTATAGCCTTTCTACTTTGAAAAAATAAACAATTAACATAAACATCTAACCCTAAACATAAACAGCTAGCCTTAAAAGTACTACTTGACATCATGATCATTATTCTATCTATAGACAAATATCACATGAAATAAATATATTATATTTTAATAAAGCGACAACAAAAAGGAAAATATCAGTTGATACTTTGGCATAGTTAATCAATCAACAACCCAAATTATCCTTAATTTAAAAACTAATTTTCTATGCTCTCATTCAATGTTAGGAATAAAAGGGATTGATTACTGACGAGCAATATTCCACTCACTCTGAGGAGAAACAAAAGGAAGTTTGACGAGAAGGATGCAATATAATATTTAAGCCATTTCTATTTCAAATTCTATACCATATAATTAGAATATACATACATGGTCCCCTCCTTCATATTGGGTCTCTGTTTTAAACTTTGGAGAAGTTGTTTAGGGTTGTGGGTTGGGTATAATTGAGCCCATGTGGATTAGAAACTACTTTAATGACTCAAAACACATGTGGCATCATATATTTTTGTTTTAATTTCTAAACATTACATGTCAATGCATAAGTGGATCTATGGTACAAGTAAATTATAGTCACAAATAGATACACAATGGATCTATGTCTAAATATATAATAGAAGAATGATTTGAATTGAGTGAAAAATATTTCTCCATATATTATGAATGTTACTTGAGGCATGGTCTGGTTTTATGCAATTTGGGCAATATCAAATGTGATAATGCTACTAGGAATCGAGGTATTCAATCCAAACCATTGATATGTATGTGTTATTTCTATGTTAATGGATGTTATGAAAACGATTACACAAGGGCGAACCCTTCCAACTTGTTTAGGGGAAAATATTTGTTGGATGCAGCAAGACCTCATTATTGGTTGTACTTTGTTGGTAGGTGAGTGGTCCAAGTGATTTTGCAGGTGGTTGTTAGTGACACAAAACGAAACAAAGAAAATAAAATTAAAATTAAATAAAACAATGCAAATGGATATGAATACAAAATCTAACAACTAGATGCTAAACCACTTCTTTTATTTCCCAATGGTCAATATTGTACGACACCTTGGAGATGTGAGCTCCAAATGGAGGCAATCAATCCCTTTAAGGGAGGTTTATTTAGTCCACATTAGATATAAAGGCCCATGGATACCTTACAATAAGAATGCCCATGGATACCTATAATAGGCCAAGATGTGTGTAATGTTTCCACGATAACTGTAGGTCAGTGCAATATTTAAGAACCATGTGCTACTCCAAATCCCTAATACTAATATTTTTGTGCAAGGTATGGAAGTTGTTAGTGTACTCTAACACCATTTGGTCCCTCTATTGCTGCAAGGTGGTCCATTTTGTGTATTGGTTTTCATAGCTTCCAACACTATAATACTTCTTATTTAGGGATTCCATGAAATTTTTGACAAGGGATCACCCCCAAAAATATCAATCCCATCTATGGATTTTTCTCACAACATGTGTCCAACAAATGTTTCACATGGGGCACTGCCTCAAGGAGCATGAATATGATATATTCGATATTGGAGAAATTGTGGACATATAAATAGACCTCTAAAAAAATCAACCACTTATCTAGGGCATCAACATCTATATGATCTTCAAATACAAGAATATCAAAGTTAACTTGTACCTTAAAGGGTGCGGCTCCTCCAAAGTGACTGCTTCTGATTCATGATCCCGTTGATGTTGTCAGCATTGGTCGAACGATTTGGATGAAATGATCCATGATTTTGATCAAGCCTTGCACGAGGGGGAGTTTGGGCCACCATGTGTGGTCCTCCTCAAGATGAACTAATTCAAGACCCAATTGTTTATATCTAGACCTCATAGGGACATGCATGGAGAAATTAAAAAAAACATATCATTTTGATACCATTGATCCATATTTATGTGAGAACTAAATCAAAGAAAATATATAGAACCATATACAGAGATATAGTGCAAGTAACACAATGATATAGGAAACACAAATAATGGTGGCAGTATACTCTTAAACTCAATAAACATTTTAACTTTACAAAACATATTACATATACCATATATTTCCCTACTCCACCCCCAACCTTATGTATCAAATAGTTTTCTTCACAAAAAAATCAAATTTCAATAAAACATACCACATATCCTTTCTACTTTGAAAAAATAAACTATTAACATAAACATCTAACCCTAAACATTAACATCTAACCAATACAAATAACATAAAGCATCAATATCAAATTTAAATAAAACATACCACATATCCTTTCCACTTAAAAAAAAAAAAAACTATAAAGATAAACATATAACCGTGAACATTAACATCTAACCAATGCCAATAGCATATAGCACCAACAATTTTTTTTCACAATAAAATGAAATTCCAATAAAACATATTACATATCCTTTCTACTTTGAAAAAAATAAACTATTAACAAAACATCTCACCCGAAACATTAACGTCTAACCAAAACAAATAGCATATAACCTTAAAGTATTACAATGGCCATTCACCATTTAAATGACAATAAAAATCTAATAATACTACTACCCGCACTACAATGATCGATGATAAACCTAAATCTCCTAAATCTCATCTGGAAAACCTGCCCTGAAATGCTCTACGACAGACCCGGCAAGTGCTCCCCAGTTTCAGTCGTGGTTCGACGACAGACAGGACAACTATTATTCGATATCAACCACGGCGAAATGCAATTTTGGTGAAATATGTGACGGCAATAGAGTTGATCCGCCTCTTCTCCGAATTCAAAATCCTCGTAGCAGATTGGGCAGCTTGAATTAATGCTATTGTTATCACTGATATGCTCGCCTGAAATAGTAATCGGTATGATTTCGCCAACTTCCTCTGCCAAGAAGGCACCGTGCATTGTTAATCTATCTGAATGACGTTGCCATCGTTCAGTAAGTTCTGTTATTCTCAGGTGTAACTCAACACTAATTTCGACGAGGATTGGATGACGAATACCTCTCAATTCTGTAAGAAATTCCTGCGTCCTGCCGTATAGCCAAAGAATTTGGTCTTCAGAATCAGGACCTGGCCACCGTTCCTCAAATTCCCCAAAATCTCTTATAATGTCCTGTACTTTACCTAATACTCGTCGTCCTACTTCCGCGACTTCTATTTGTGCGCCCCGTGCTCTTTCAGTTAATAATCGTTGTCGTTCCCCAAGTTCTTCTAATCTCCATTCTAATTCGGCATTAATTTGATCCGGGATTTGACTCTGAAACATGCTCCATTCGTAGATAAGTTCAGTTCTCCTATGCTGTATTTCATTAGTTCTAGATAGCGTGAGTTCTGGTTCAGGATCAGGGCCCTCCCAGCTTTTCTCAAGTTCTCCAAAATCTCTTATAATGTCCTCAAGTTGAACTAATAATCGCTGTCCTTCTGCTTCCATTTCTATATTGAAACAATGGAAGTAACCTCTATCAATCAAGGGAAAAAAAACGATGGTAGATGGCTATACCGGCGATCAACTCAATCCGGAATGACTACTAAAATCAAAACTGTGACACAAAAAGAGATTGCCTCTTTGTTAGACAGAACGGAAATTGGAATGCCTTTGCTTTTATATAAGAAGAGGAGACTGCTCACTCAAATTTATATCATAATGAATTCAATGTGTGTGTCGGCTCTAGTAAGGTGGTGGTGATGAGTACACTCCACTCCTTTAAATTTATATGACATAAAATAATTATAGATTTATACGGTCTATAATATTAATTTATAATAGAATTTACATGTATTTCAAACTTTTCAGTGTTTATTATTATTTACCAAAAATTTCTTTGTATATCTAGTAGATTGCATGGTATTTTTTTGGGTCCTATATTGGAATGACTTATGACTTATTCTCATATGGATGATGAGGTATGGTTTTATTTACATTATGATATATATTCATTTTTTTAAGGTGGTTGGTGGGGTTGAAAGTTCTTGTAGACTCATACATGTGTAGACTCATCCATGTTCACACATCATATATTTTTATCGGAAAAAACACCCACACTTTCTAGCTTTGCCTATGCACACACATAAGGACACGGCTAATGAGAAGTAGGTATGATAGAATTTATATGGGTAATAAACAAAATTAATAATAAAAATCTATTTTTAGGGTCACAACTTTAAGTAGACACTAATTTGGTGTGTGAGACCCCTTTGTTTGTGGGAGAAGTCCCCATCCCCTCCCTCTCCCCCCTCCACACATCAATTTGACTAATAAATTTTATAGAGGTATTCATACACTATCCCCCTCAAGCCTACAATAGCGTAAGATGAAACACATGTTCTTCAACATTAACCTTACTACATGGAGAGAAGGTATTTCCATAATGTGTGATTGTTTGTGCACATTTCTTCACATCTACTCACACATGAACACACACAACGGAAAATCCCTAACAAGATGGGTGATGTACTAATGTTTTGTTATGTGTGTGGAGGGGTGAAGGACCTAGGTGTGTTTGTGTGTGTAAACCAATCGTTTGCCTCGTTCGGATGTCCTTAAACACACAAAAATCAGGCCAAAAAATTACAATACAAAGTAAGGTAGTGGTGTTAGGCGAGGAAAGCTGTATTACTTGGACTTAGTGTCAAAGAGTTCGGACAAGTTACGTCAAGATTTAACGATGGATGGCTCTGAGGGGGAGAAGAAGAAATCTGAAATCCGGTTATGGCATCGACGTTTGGGGCATGCCTCCTTTGGTTACCTGAAGAAATCATTTCCTAGTTTATTTGTAAAATTTGATGTTTCTAGTTTCCGCTGTGATGTTTGTGAACTTGCAAAAAGCCATTGTGCTTCGTTTCCATAAAGTTTGAATCAAAGTCCAGTTCCTTTTATGGTCATACATTCTGATGTTTGGGGTCCGTCCAAAGTTACTACCTTTGGTGGATCACGTTGGTTTTCTACCTTTATTGACGACTGTACCAGGATGACTTGGGTGTGCTTATGATGAAGTCTAAAAGTGAAGTGAATTTGTTATTTCAAAATTTTTATAAAATGGTTCGTACTCAGTACAATGCACATGTTCAGGTTCTCCGTAGTGACAACGGAGGAGAATATTTGAGTTCTAAACTTCAGCAGTATCTGAAAGCACAAGGAACTATTCATCAAACTACTTGTCCTAATACACCTCAGCAGAATGGGGTGGCTGAGAGAAAAAACCGGCACTTGTTGGAGGTTGTCCGTGCTTCATTGATAGAATCCCATATGCCATTATCCTATTGGGGCGAAGCACTTACCTCTGCAGCATATTTGATCAACCGGGTACCCTCCAACATAATTTACAGACACCATCTCAGGCTCTCGCTGAAGCGATTGTTGCTCCAGCCATCCCAAATTTATCTCCTCACATCTTTGGTTGTGTAGCTTTTGTACACCTCCATAAGCATCAACGCAACGAGTTGTCTCCTCAAGCACTACGATGTGTCTTTCTTGGATATGCTGCTTATCAAAAGGGGTACCGATGCTATCATCGTCCAACCCAACGAATGTTTATTACATTAGATGTAACTTTTCATGAAGACTCAATGTATTTTATCTCTGAGCTTGAACTTCAGGGGCAGTACCAAAAGGAAATTCAGACTCTAGACTATGATGATCACATCTTTGAAGATGTGGTTGTTCACATCCCGGAAGTAGGGGAACTCTCTGATGTGCTGAATCAAGAAGTGGGAAAATTGGATGTGGGTAGTTTGACTTTGGATCCAAGTAGTGATGAACACCAAGAAACTGAAGTTGTGGCTCCACCCATGTCTGAGTCTCTCACACCACAGGAAGCTGATACACCAAACCAATCGCTTGCTGAGGATGCTCCTGAACCATTTAGAAGACAACTACCACAACGTCACCCAGAGGTATTCCTAAACCCACATATGAACCCGAGCTTTCCAGTAACGTTAAATACCCTATGAGTCATTATGTATCTAACCATCGTTTGTCAGAATAAAATCAGTCATTTGTAAATCAGTTATCTATTGTATCTATTCCTAACAATGTACAGGAAGCCTTAGCTGACCCAAGGTGGAAATCCGCTATGAATGAGGAGTTGAAATCTTTGCAAGAGAATAAAACCTGGGAACTTGTTGACCGTTCACCAGGAAAGAAACCAGTTGGATGTCGGTGGGTTTACACTGTGAAGTACAAAGCAGACGGTGCAATTGAATTCTTTAAGGCGAGACTGGTGGCAAAAGGATACACCCAAACCTATGGGATCGATTATACAGAGACATTTGCACCTGTAGCTAAAATCAATATAGTACGAGTCTTGTTGTCTCTTGCTGCGAACTTGGGTTGGCCATTACAACAGTTTGATGTGAAGAATGCCTTTCTACATGGCAAGTTGTTCGAAGACGTTTACATGGAACTCCCACCAGGATGCTCTGATACCAAGTTCAAAACAGAGTTCAAGAGAAAAATAATTTTGTTTTATTACAATGAATTGTATAGGTACATATACATCAATGGATCAATTTCCAAATCCTAAAATAGAGCTGTCGATCCTACAGTCATGCTGCAGATCCTATAATCAAGCTGCAGATCCTAAAAAGGATAGGAAACAGCCATCTACAGGATAGGAAAGAATCATAGAGAGAATAGGAAAGAATGGGTAAGAATAGGAAAGAATCAGTCCATATCGCAATAAAAAAAATGATGGTAGCTGGCTATACCAGCAATCAACTCAATCTGGAACAACTACTAAAATCAAAACTGTGACACAAAAAGAGATTGCCTCTTTGTTAGACAGAATGGAAATTGGAATGCCTTTGCTTTTATATAAGAAGAGGAGACTGCTCACTCAAATTTATATCATAATGAATTCAATGTGTGTGTCGGCTCTATTAAGGTGATGAGTACACTCCACTCCTTTAAATTTATATGACATAAAATAATTATAGATTTATACGGTCTATAATTTTAATTTATAGAGGTATGGTTTTATTTACATTATGATATATATTCATTTTTTTAAGGTGGTTGGTGGGGTTGAAAGTTCTTGTAGACTCATCCTGCATGTGTAGACTCATCCATGTTCACACATCATATATTTTTATCGGAAAAAACACCCACACTTTCTAGCTTTGCCTATGCACACACATAAGGACAGGGCTAATGAGAAGTAGGTATGATAGAATTTATATGGGTAAATAAACAAAATTAATAATAAAAATCTATTTAAGGGTCACAACTTTAAGTAGACACTAATTTGGTGTGTGAGACCCCTTTGTTTGTGGGAGAAGTCCCCATCCCCTCCCTCTCCCCCCTCCACACATCAACTTGACTACTAAATTTTATAGAGGTATTCATACAATATCCCCCTCAAGCCTACGATAGCGTAAGATGAAACACATGTTCTTCAACATTAACCTTACTACATGGAGAAAAGGTATTTCCATAATGTGTGATTGTTTGTGCACATTTCTTCGCATCTACTCACACATGAGCACGCACAACGGAAAATCCCTAACAAGATGGGTGATGTACTAATGTTGTGTTATGTGTGTGGAGGGGTGAAGGACCTAGGCATGTTTGTGTGTGTGAACCCACATGAGGTTAAGATAATTTGTAAATTTTCATGCTCATTCAACTAGAATAATCCATCATAATAATATGCGACAAGTTTTTTCAAACGCTTGTAATGCAATCTTTGACTTAAGACTAACTTTTAATATTACAAGTGTACCACATAAAATGTTGAAATAGTCTTAGCCTCGAATGATAGAAGATAAATAAAATAATAGACCATCCACTTAATCAACACAAGATGTACCCTAGGAAACCCAATATGTGAAAACCCAAGAAGAAGGTGAGGTGTATCCATTGCGCTTTTCTTTTTAAAAGAATGTGACCTTACTATTCATTTTCCATGGGAATTAAATTGTTTATATGGTTGCTAAAAGTTATATTAGTGTTTTATGGTACACTCCAATATTCCCCTCATTTCCTCTATTAAACTGTGGAGCAATAATAATAATAAAATAAAATGGAACCCCTACATTTTTTAGTGGCACAATATCTAGAAATGTCATGATATTGATTTGAGGTTAGCGCTAGGGTTTTATATGCATCAACTACCAATTGGGATTAGAGTTTTATACCCTTTAGAATTCTTTTTGAAATTGCATACATTACTAGCTCCATATTTTGGTGTAATGGAGCTACTTTGTACCGCATGGGTCAACATGATAGGTCAACTTATTGGAGACATGACTTCCTTATCCAAACATTTATTGGGGTGATCTTTCTATACTTAGAAATATATCAATATCTAGAGTGGCATCAAGAGGTTGATAATTTTGGTCTAAAATTTTTTACATCAAAAAATTATCTTTGATGCTTAAAACAATCTCCAAATGTTTGTAGAACCCAAATCAATGAAAGAAAATGTTGAAATAGTGAGAGAGGGATGAATCAAAATTTGCACAATCTAAAATTTTTAATCATAAGTAAGTTGTTGATCACCAATCATAGCATATCACTAATGTGTATGAAAATAACACGTTATATAGTACACAATAATTTTGACGTGGGAACCCAAGTCCTGGGGGTAAAACCATGGAATCCTTTTTAAAATAGCTTTCCAGAAATAATTGGAGAGAGGCAACAACCCCCTTATTACAAAGAATTCAATTTTCTAGCTACAGCTGGAAGAAGGCTACGACCTCCTAATTTACAAGCTACAAATTGAAGAAAGCTACAACTCCCTAGTTTTTTGGCTATGACTAGAATGAGGCTGCAACCTTCTTTCCTTGCCTGGTCCTTCCACCCAGATAAGAAAAAGATTGTCAAACCAAACTCTGAATCTGTTGTTGATAACCTATGCACTCTGATCGCTGCCAAATTATCCATGTATACCAACAAGTAGTTTCAGTGCCATACACTTCTCATGTACATCATTGTACACCTCATCATACACAATTACCAAACAAGGAATTCTTCTTTTCTTTCACTGAACATAAGGCATGCATTGTCATGCATCATCGTCATAGGGTATGCATCATCATCATCATCAAATATACATCATCATAATCTTAGTGTGCACCATGTATGCATCAATAACAACAAGTATACATCATAGTACATATGGGAGAATCATCACACTATGATATGCATGTACATCATATTGTATAGGAGTGCATCCATGTCATAGAGTGTACATGCATTTTCATCATAAAGTGTATCATATCATAGCATAAAGGTATGCAACATCATCATCATAGCCTCCATAATGGCTTCAAATATATATACCAATATAGAGGCTCATATACTAAGGTCAAAGATGAACTCTATCCATGAGATACATGTGCCATCACAAGAGAAACCCAAAAGCATGAACCATACATTTTTTAAGATCAAAAGATGCTGAACAAATAGAAAAACCAAAAAAAATCTAGATCGTGTCACCACATAGCTCTTGTAACAAGCATTCCAACGAGCCAACAATTTTTTTAATTATGATTCCGTATGAGAAAGTTATGACACTTTTAGTGAAGATCCCCAAAAATTTCTCCTCCACACAATTTTGCACTTTTCTCCAAGGGTTGTGAATTATCAAAGAGGGATTTGAGTGATGAACAAATGAAATGTTGATATATATTTATATAGGATGTGGAGGAAGGTTAGTACCTCAAACTTGACCGACATGCAATTCAAAATTTTAAATAATTAAATTCTATTTTATTTGGTCGGCTGACCCAAAAAGGTGGGGTACACCAACTTCAATTTTGTTTGGGGGACTCTTTGAATTTCTACACTTATTTAACCCACCAAGGACTCTTTCTATGGTACTAGGGAATAGGTTGTGGTACTAGGGAACCATAAAACAACTTATGGTTACTCAAAGACTCTACAGGGTGTTTAGGGATTTTACCATTGTCCAAAGGGCTCCAAGGGCTTCATATTTTGGCTTGGAAAAAATCAAAATGTCTCTTTGAAATTTATTGACTTCTCGCCATCAAATGCTCCTCAAGGGGCACCAAGACACATCGACACACTTGTTGCCATCGATGACAATTTATTCAACAATCTCCTCAACACACACTTATTGGCATCAATGACAATTTAGTCAACAATCTATGTCATTGTCATTGATGACAACTCCAAATATCCCCCTTTTAATGAGTTTCCTTTGTCCACAAATCTCCCCCTTAGAGCAAACTTCCTTTACCTTCCTTGTTCTTCTTTTTCTCCCCCGTTGGCATGAATGGCAAAGGGTACATCTGTCATGCTCCTCCTCTCATATTGTTGTGTTGTTGAAGATAGATCAATTCGGTTAGGAGATAATATGACTCCCAATTTTTCTCTAAGGTACTCAAAAGTCTCTCTTGGGAGATGCTTAATAGAAATGTATGAAACCTATTCTTTTGTCCCGATATATTCCAACTTGGTATTCTTTTCTGTAACTTCTTCCCGAAGAAAGTGAAATTTGATTGGAATGTACTTGGTCTTGGAGCGCATAACTGGATTCTTGGAGATCTTGATGGCACTCGTATTGTCACATAGAATTGGAATTGTCTCATTACATGACACATGTATGTCTTGCAAGGTTTGTTTCATCCAAAGAATCTGAGTACAACAAGTTGTTTATTGCTATATATTTTGCTTCTGTGGTTGATAAGGAAACTAAAGACTCCATTTTTCTCAACCAAGATACTAGAAAATTGCCTGAAAAGAATGTTGTTCCACTGGTGCTTCTTCTATCATCAAAACATCCTTCCCAATATGCATCTGAATAAGCTATCTATGTGAGCTCATTTACTTTTGGATACCAAATTCCAAATTCTATAGTCCCTTTGAGATATTTGAAGATCGTTTTAACTACTATAATGTGAGTTTCCTTTGGAGCATCTTAGAATCTTGCAACTTGTCCAATGGCCTACATCACATATGGTCTTGAGGTGGTTACATATAGCAGACTACCAATCATTGATCTATAGAGAATTTGATCAACTTCTTTATATTCATCTTCCTTGTTGAGTTTACAACCGATGATCATAGGAGTACTCATAGGTTTACAATCTTCCATCTGAAATTTCTTTAACATTTCCTTGATGTATTTCGTCTGAGCTATAAAAATTTCTTTTGTTCTTTAACATATCTGGAGTCCCAAGAAGAAGCTCAATTCACCGGGTAATGACATTTCAAACTCTTTCTTCATGTCCTTAGCAAATTTTTGACTCGGTGAATCATCATCACTTCCAAAAATGATATCAACGACATAAACTTCAATGATGAGTATGATTCCATTGTCATGCTTGATGTACAAATTGCTATCTGCACTTCCCCTCTTAAAGTTTTGTTTTTGCAAGTACCTATCCAATGTGGAGTACCAAGCTCTAGGAGCTTGCTTTAGCCCATATAAAGCTCTTTTGAGTCTGCATACATAGTCCTTGTTTTCTAAAAGTTGAAATCCTTCTAGTTGTTCAATGTAATCTTCTTCTTCTAATGCCCCATTTAGAAAAGTTTATTTTACATCCATCTGATACACTTTGATGTCTTTGGAGCAAGCATAAGACAAAATCATTCTGATAGATTCAATTATGGCTACTGGTGCAAATGTTTCTTCAAAGTCTATTCCTTTGATCTAAGCATGGCCTTTACAAACCAATCGATCCTTGTTTCTAATCACCTGTCCATCTTCATTCACTGTGTTTCTGAAAACCCACTTTGTCCCAATCACATTCTTGTTTCTTGGTCTAGGAATAAGTTCCCATGTTTCATTCTTATCAATTTGATCTAATTCTTCTTCCATTGCTTTGAACCACTGCTCATCTGTACTAGCCTCTGCAGAAGTTCTTGGTTTAGTTGTAGACAATAGAGAGAAGTGCACCTTCTCACTTTTTTCCGGATAATCTTCTTCTAGTTCCTATTATGGAATCCTTATCACCAATAATTTGATCTAATGGATGATTCTTATGGAACCTGTTCTTAGATATATGTTGATCCTTTTGTTCTTCTTGTTCCATGATTGGGTGATTTTTTTCTTCATCTTCTGAGAGTTGTTCTTCATCTAGATGTTCTTCCATTTTAATTTTCTTCATTTCTTTGTGATCAGAAACTTACTCTTCTTCATCGTCTGATTCTTCTGAGTCTTCTCTTCTCTGATTCTTCTGAGTCTACCCTCATATATATTCATGTTGACACTTTTGATCACAATGTCTAATATCAAATTGTAGCATTTGTAATATTTCCTTTTGGATGAATATCCAACAAAAATTCCCTCATCTACTTGAGAGTCAAATTTTCCAATATGCTTGTGTTCTCTTTTGATGTAGCACTCGCTTCCAAAAATTATGAAGTTTCATACATTTTCCACTCTTCTTGTTCATAGCTCGTAGAGAGTTTTATAATTTTTTTATTCTAAGTAATCCTATGTTCAATATGTTTACTATTGTATGAACTGCGTGTCCCCAAAATTTTTCATTCAACATGGTTCGAGTCATTTCCATTACTGATCTATTCTTTCTTTTAGCAACTCCATTTTGCTAAGGTGTTCTGGCTACTTAAAATTGTCTCTTTATTCCATGCTCTTCACAGTACTTATTGAATTCATCTAAGGCAAATTATCCACCATTGTCAGATCTAAGGCACTTAATTTGTGAACCTATTTCATTCTCGACTAGTTCCTTGAATTTTTTGAAACATCCAAAAGCTTATGACTTCCTGTTGAGAAGACATACCCATGTCATCCTGGTATAGTCATCAATAAATAGCATGAAATATTTTTCACCATTCAGTCCTTTGCTCTTGGTTGGTCCACATAGGTCAATGTGAACGAGATCCAAAGGTTTTGTAGAAGAATTCTCTTTTGTCTTGAAATGTACTCTTGTTTGTTTTCCATGTTGACAATGTTCACATACAGAGTTAGCGGGATTTGTAACTTCCTGCATATTTTGTACTGCTTGGTTTTTGTATATTTTGATCAAATTGTCAAAATGTATATGCCCCATTCTTCTGTGCCAAACTCATCTTTCATCTTCTTTTCCCAAGTGACATTTCTCAGACTCGATCTCATCCAACACGTATATGTTGTTGGGAGTCCTAGTGGCTGCGGCTACTAACTTTCGTGACACTTTCTTCCTTATTTTGTATCCTGTTGAGTTGAAGGTGAGTTCACTTCCTTGATCACACATTGACTGATGCTTAGCATATTGTGCTTCGTGTTTTCTACAAGCAAGACATTTCCATACAAGGATTTTGTAATTCTGAGCTTTAATGTGCCCTTCCCCAATAAAGTTTTGCAGAATTGTTATTCCCAAAATATACAAATCCGTTATCATTTTCAAATGATATTGACAAAAGCACTTTTTTTACCTATCATATGCTTGGAGAAACCACTGTCAACATACCATTTACAAGAGCTATAATTCTTAGCTCACTACAACAAATTTCACTTTTAGGGGAGGTTGAATTCCAACTCCAAAAGTCACTTTTGGGGGCGGTCTTTACAAAACCTCCCCTAATAGCACCGACACTAAAAATTTTGACTCGTCATGCTTCGCCATGAGAATTTTGGTCAAAAACTTTTTACATCAAAAAATTATCTTTGATGCTTAAAACAATATCCAAATGTTTCTAGAATCCAAATCACCGAAAGAAAATGTTGAAATAGGGAGATGGGGATGATTCAAAATTTGCACAATCTAAAATTTTTAATCATAAGCAAGTTGTTGACCACCAATCATAGCATATCAATAATGTGTATGAAAATAACAAGTTGTATAGTACACAATACTTTTGACGTGGGAACCCAAGTCTTGGAGGTAAAACCATGGAATCCTTTTTAAAATAGTTTTCCAGAAATAACTGGAGAGAGGAAACAACCCCCTTAATACAAAGAATTCAATTTTCTAGCTATAGCTGGAAGAAGGCTATGACCTCCTAATTTACAAGCTACAAATTGAAGGAAGCTACAACTCCCTAGTTTTTCTGCTACAACTAGAAGGAGGCTGCAACCTTCTTTCCTTGCCTCGTCCTTCCACCCAGATAAGAAAAAGATTTCCGAACCTATGAACTTGTCAAACCAAAATCTGAATATTTTGTTGATAACATATGCACTTTGATCACTGCCAAATTATCCATGTATACCAACAAGTCATTTCAGTTCCATACATCGCTCATGTACATCATTTTACACCTCATCATACACAATTATTGAACAAGGAATTCTTCTTTTCTTTCACTGAACATAAGTTATGCATCGTCATGCATCATCATCATAGGTATGCATCATCGTCATAGGGTATGCATCCTCATCATCAAATATACATCATCATCATCTCAGTGTGCACCATGTATGCATCATCAACAACAAGTATACACCATAGTGAATTGGAGAGAATCATAACACTATGGTATGCATGTACATCATATTGTATAGGAGTGCATCAACATCCCAAAGTGTACATGCATTATCATCACAAACTGTATCATATCATAGCATAAAGGTATGCAACATTATTATCATAGCCTCCATAATTAATTCAAATATATATACCAATATAGAGGCTCACATGCTAAGATCAAAGATGAACTCTATCCATGAGAGACATGTGTCATCACAAGAGAAATCCAAAATCATTAACCATACATTTTCGAAGATCAAAAGATGAAGCAAAAATGGAAAAACCAAAATTAAAATCTAGATCATTTCACCACATAGCTCGCCTAACAAGATTTCCAATGAGCCAAGAATTTTGTAATTTTGATTCCGTATGAGAAGGTTATGTCAATTTTAGTGAAGATGCCCAAAAATTTCTCCTCCACAAAGTTTCACACTTTTCTCCAAGGGTTGCGAATTACCAAAGAGAGACTTGATTGATAAAAAAATGAAATGTTTGATATCTATTTACATAGGTTGTGGAGGAAATTTATTACCTCAAACTCACTGACATGCAATTCAAAATTATAAATAATTAAAGTCTATTTTCTTGGTCGGTTGACCCAAAAAAGTAGGGTACATCAACTTCAAAAATTCATATCGCTTCAACTGTAAGGAGTTAGAAGATTCTCCACATATCAACGGAAATGGCTTGACGGGGAATATTTCCCTCTTATGAGTTTATTCGCAAATTATTGGTCTAATGCCATTATATTCTTCAATTTGTACATGACATCAAGACTCCATAGATAAAGGTTCAAAATACCATGTTACCTTATGCATAAGTTCCAAGGTCAAAGGCTTTAATCGACATCACCAAAGTCATGAGGGATTCAATGGTATTCACATCCACATACTTAACATCAACAAGGAGGAGTTCTCCACCATATACTCATCATATCAATGGTATCAAGGACCCCAATGCCACCAAGGTGTGGGGATGCCTAGACTTCTCCTAGGGTACCATGACCTGATTAAAAAAACAAATGACCACATAATGGGTCATTTCGACTCTTTGAAGTTCTACACTTATTTAACCCACCAAGGACTCTCTCTAGGGTACTAGGGAATATGCTGTGGTACTCAAGAACCATAAAACAATTTAGGGTTACTCAAACACTCTAGACGGTGTTTAGAGATTTTTTCATTGTCTAAAGGGATACAAGGGATTCATACTTCGACTTGGACAAGTTCAAACGATCTCCTTTTACATTGACTGACTTCTAACCCTCAAGGGCTCCTCAAGGGGCACCATGACACATCTACACACACTTATTTCCATCAATGACAATTTAGTCAACAATCTACTCGACCCACACTTGTTAGCATCAATGACAATTTAGTCAACAATCTCACCCTTTGTCATTGATGAAAACTCCAAAGATCCCCCTTTGAATTATCTCACTTTCTCCACAAATCTCCCCCTTAGAACATGATTCCTTTACCTTCCTTGTTCAACTTTTTATCCCCCTTTGACATCAATGAAAAAGGTACATCTATCATGCTCCCCATGTTATATTGTTGTGTTGTCGAAGATAGATCAATTTAGTTAGGAGATAGTATGAGTCCCAATTTTTCTCTAAGGTACTCAAAAAAATCTCTTAGGAGAGGCTTAGTAAAAATTTATGCAACCTATTATTTTGTCCCAATATATTCCAACTTGATATTCTTTTATGTAACTTGTTCTCGAAGAAAGTGAATTTGATTGGAATGTGCCTGGTCTTGGAGTGCATAACTCAATTCTTGGAGATACTAATGGAACTCATATTGTCACATAGAATTGGAATCATCTCTTTACATGTCACATGTATGTCTTCCACGTTTTTCTTCATCTAAAGAATCTAAGTACAACAAGATGCTATTGCTATATATTCTGCTTATGTGGTTGATAAGGACACTAAAGACTACTTTTTGCTTGACCAAGATACTAGACAATTTCCTAGAAAGAATTTTGTTCCAACGGTTCTTCTTCTATCGTTGACACATCCTTCCCACTCTTGTCTAAATAAGATATCAATGTTAGCTCATTTCCTTTTGGATACCAAAGTCCAAATTCCATAGTCCCTTTGAGATATCTGAAGGTCCTTTTAACTGCTATAATTTGAGTTTCCTTTGGAGCATCTTGGAATCTTGCAACTTTTCCATTGGCCTACATCACATCTGGTATTGAGGCTTTTACATATAGCAGACTACCAATCATTGATTTATAGATCCTTTGATCAACTTCTTTAGATTCATCTTCCTTCCTGAGTTTACAACAGGTGATCATAGGATTACTCACAGGTTTACCATATTCCATCTAGAATTTATTTAACATTTCCTTGATGTATTTCATTTGAGCAATAAAAATTCCTTATGTTCTTTGAGATATCTAGAGTCCCAAGAAGAATGTCAATTCACCGAGTAATGACATTTCAAACTCTTTCTTCATGTACTTAGAAATTTTTTGACTCAATGAATCATCATCATTTCCAAATCTGATATCATCGACATAAATATCAATGATGAGTATGATGTCATTGTCCTGCTTGATGTACAAATCTCTATCTGCACTTCCCATCTTATTTTTTTGTTGTTTCAAGTACCTATCCAATATGGAGTACCAAGATCTAAGAGCTGTCTTTATCCTATATAAATCCCTTTTGAGTCTACATACATAGTCTATGTTTTCTGAAAGTTGAAATCCTTCTTGTTTTTTGATGTAAACTTCTTCTTCTAATTTCCCATTTAAAAAATATTATTTTACGTCCATCTGATACACTTTGATGTATTTGGAGCAAGCATAAGCCAATATCATTATGATAGCTTCCATTCTATCTACTGCTGCAAATGTTTCTTCAAACTCTATTCCTTGGATATGCAAATAGCCTTTACAAACCAATTGATCCTTGTTTCTAATCACTTGTCCATCTTCATTCATTTTGTTTTTGAAATCCCACTTTGTTCTGATCACATTCTTGTTGGTTGGTCTAGGAATAATTTCCCATGTTTCATTCTTATCAATTTGATCTAATTCTTCTTCCATTGCTTTGATCCACTACTCATCTGTACTTTCCTCTACAAAATTTCCTGGTTTAGTTGTAGAGAATATAGAGAAATGTACCTTCTTATTTCTTTCGAATAGTCTTCTTCTACTTCCTATTTTGACATCCTTATCACCAATAATTTGATCTAATGGATGAATCTTCTAGCACCTTTTCTTAGGTATATGTTCATCCTTCTGTTCTTCTTGTTCCACAATTGGATGATTTTTCTCTTCATCTTCTAAGAGTTGTTCTTCATCTATATGTTCTTCCATTTTAATTTTATTCATTTCTTTCTGATCGGAAACTTCCTCTTCTTCATCGTCTAATTCTTTTGAGTCTTCTCTGGATGATGTTAGTCGGCCCTCATCTATATTCATGTTGATACTTTCAATCACATTGTCTAATATCAAGTTGTAGTATTTGTAATATTTCCTTTTGGATGAATATACAATGAAAAAAATTCCTCGCCTACTCGAGAGTCAAATTTTCCAATCTGCTTGTCTTCTCTTTTGATGTAGCACTTGCTTCCAAAAATTCTGAAGTGTTGTACATTTTCCTCTCTTCCTGTCCATAGCTCGTAGGGAGTTTTATCATTTTTGCTTCCGATTAATCCTATGTTCAAGATGTGTATGGTTGTATGAACTGTGTGTCCCCAAAATATTTCATTCAACATGGTTCGAGCCATTTCCATTACTGATCTATTCTTTCTTTCAACAACTCCATTTTGCTGAGGTTTTATGGCTACTGAAAATTGTCTCTTTATTCCTTGCTCTTCACAGTACTCATTGACTTCATCTAAAGTGAATTCTCCACCATTTTCAGATCCGAGGCATTCAATTCGTGACCCTATTTCATTCTCGACTAGTTCCTTGAATTTTTTGAAACATCCAAAAGCTTCTAACTTCCTATTGAGAAGACATACCCATGTCATCCTAGTATAGTCATGAATAACTAGCATGAAACATTTTTCACCATTCAATATTTTTTCTCTTGGTTGGTCCACATAGGTCAGTGTGAATGAGCTCCAAAGGTTTTGTAGAAGAATGCTCTTTTGTCTTGAAATGTACTCTTGTTTGTTTTCCATGTTGAAACTATTCACATACAGAGTTAGCGTGATTTGTAACTTCCAGCATATTTTGTACTCCTTGTCTTTTTGTAGATTTGATCGAATTGTTAAAATGTATATGCCCCATTCTTCTGTGCCAGATCCATCATTCATCTTCTTTTCTCAAGTGACATTTCTCAGACTCAATCTTGAAGAGAAATTCCATATTCGTAGTTGTTATTGTGTTTGATCCATACCTTGTTGGAAATTTCCTCATTTATTAGTGTTGGTATCTTCATTTTCCAAACTATGGCTATATGTCCAAAGGTTTTACACTTGTAACATTGTATTTCTGATCTCAAGGGACCATATTTGTTACTATATTGTGTCCCTTTGATGCTTGCATGGTAATTCCTTGTTTCAAACATTCTTCTTTGAAAAAAATTTACATATTTGTGTCAAAATATTCCACATGTAACGTAATTCCCATAAAAGAGATATCAATACCTGGGAACATATAAAGGAGGTGCTCTTATGAGATATGGTCTTTTTGTTGGCCCTCCTTTTGATATGGGTTGTTTTGGTTGACATTCAATATCGTCTTCATTTGTGGAGTCCTTGACAACTTTTGCATAACTTCTTGGTTTCTCTTCATTACCTGTCATCATTGAGCTTGAGGATTCATTGGTATTATGCTTGTATCCTGTACCAGTCTTGTCGAAGAATGGATTTTGATTGCTTATTATTTGTTCTAGAATATTGGAGTTGTTTGTATAATAATTGTGATATCTTTTGTCTGTAATTTTGTCTTCATAAATACTATCTTATCCTCATGATTTTATTTTTCTTTCACACTTGCCATCATATGTTCAGTGAGAGAGTCTTCAATTCTTCTGGCTTCTTCTAGTTTGATCTTTAAGTCAACAATGATTTGTTCAAACCTTTGTGCCTCTTCCTTAATTACCTTATTTTCCTTCCTGACTTTCTTCAACTCTTTTAAGGTGCTTATAAGTTCTTCTTCAAGATCTACTTCACCTTCAAATTTTGATTATCCATCGCCATTATGATCCTCAATTTAGTTTATTGCAATAAAGAGTACCTTATCTAGTTCACCATCATCATCAGAGTCACTGCCACTGTCATTGTTGGAGTCACCACTTGATGAGATGTTGTCCCTTTTTGTATAGAGACTTTTCTTCATTGCAAAGTTCCCTCTTCTCTTATTCTTGTAATTATTGTACTTCTTGTAGGTTTTGAAGCTCCCATCTTCATCACTATCTGAGTTCTTTTCATAGATCCATTTAGAAGCAAAATTACCTATCTTTCCACATGAAAAACATTTAAGAGGTAACTTAACTTTGTATTTCCAGCTGCCTCTCTTCAATTTCCAAACAAAGTTTGTTATTTATTCATAATCTGATTCATAGCTTATTGTCTTGTCCTTTGTTTATTTGTTCTTCCCAACTTGTTTGGAGGAGACCTTGAATATTGCTTCCTTTCTTGACGTGTCTCCATCTTCAATTATCAATTCGTAAGCCACAAGATTCCCATGCAGTTGATCTATTGTCACAGTCTTTAGATATGTTCTTTCTTCTAGTGCAGAGATCTTGGGGTTTAACCTTTAGGGAAGAGTTCTTAGAAATTTTTGAAAAACTATGGCCTCCTCAACTTCTTCTCCCAAACTTTTGATGGTATTCACAAGTTGATCAACTCGAAGAATATAGGATGCTATGTCTTCATCTTCATTCATCCTTAGCTTATCAAATTTTCCTTTGTATGTTTGAATTTCAAATTCCTTGACTTTTCTATCTCCTTCATATCTCATTTGGAGTTTGTCCCAAATTTCCTTTGCATAGGGGAGGTGCATCACTTTGTTGAATACATATTCATTTATAGTACCTAGAAGGTGATTTCTAGCCTTTGAGTTGTTGTTGTATTGAGCCAACTTAGTTGCATCTGTTGGTACAGTCTGTGGCACCTTGTACCCATTCTTGATACTTTCTATAATTATATTCCTTGACTTATATGAAGGCTCTCATCCTTATGCTCCAGAATGCGTAATTTCTCTCATCAAACAACGGTGTTCAAGCTTTGCAAACTTTCCAATGATTTCCTTCCAGCAGTTAGTCTGTTCTGAAAAAAAACCACTCTGATACCAATTGTTAAAATACTGAGAGGTGGGTGAATCAGTATTTGCACAATTTAAAATTTTTAATCAAAATCAAGTTTTTGATCACCAATCATAGAAATCATCAATGTGTATGAAAATAATAAGCTGCATAGTACACAATAATTTTTGACGTGGAAACCCAAGTCCTGGGGGTAAAACCACGGAAGCCTTTTTAAAATAGTTTTCAAGAAATAACTAGAGGGAGGAAACAACCCCCTTATTACAAAGACTTCAATTTTCCAGCTACAAATCGAAGTAGGATATGAACTCCTTATTTATAGGATACAACGTGAAGGAATCTACAACTCCCTAGTCATCATATTAATGGTATCAAGGACCCCAACACCACTAAGGTGTGGGGGTGCCTAGACTTCTCCTAGGTACCATGACCTCATTAAAAAGACAAATGACCACATAATGGTTCATTTGGATTATTTGAATTTCTACACTTATTTAAACCACCAAGGACTGTTTGTATGGTACTGGGGAATAGGTTGTGGCACCGGGGAACCATAAAACGACTTAGGGTTACTCAAAAACTCTAGAGGGTATTTAGGGAATTTTCCATTGTCCAAAGGGCTCCAAGGGATTCTGAATGTTGGATTCGAGAAGTTAAAAGGGTGTCATTTGTAATTGCTTGACTTCTAAACCTCAAGGGATCCTAAATGGGCACCAAGACACATCGACACACACTTGTTGGCATCAATGAAAATTTAATTAGTCAACAATCTTCTTGACACATACTTGTTGGAATCAATGACAATTTAGTCAACATAAAACCTATATCTAAAATCTATGCTCCAAGTTAATAGATCCAATTTTTCCATCCAAAAAGTAGAAAAATTTATGAAAAAATATATTGGGATAGATTTGAAATCAGACCTCTTGGATTTTTTTTAGGATTTTGGCACCTAAAATATTTTATTGAATAAGTTGATGAAAATTCTCCTCTACCTTCTCCCTAGAGCACCATTTTTCCATACTGGAGAAGTTTTCCTTTCAATCCAACCTACTAGATGTCCTGCTTTCATGGTATAATTGTTATAGCTTCTTATGAAAAACTACATCCTATATTAATTCTTGATCAACTTCTAGTGCTAATTCATTTTGTTTCCAAAAACCCACTTTGTGTCGATCACATTATTGTTGCTTGGTCTAGGAACAAGCTCCCATGTTTCATTCTTATCAATTTGATCTAATTCTTCTTCCATTGCTTTGACCCACTGCTCATCTATACTGGCCTTTGCAAAAGTTCCTAGTTTAGCTGCAGACAATAGAGAGAAGTGTACGTGCTCAATTTTTTTGGATAGTATTCTTCTAGTTCCTATTCCATCATCCTTATCACCAATAATTTGATATAATGGATTACTCTTCTCGAACCCCTTCTTAGGTATTTGTTGATCCTTCTGTTCTACTTGTTTCACATTTGGATTATTCAGGTTTTGATCTTTCGAGAGTTGTTCTTCATCTAGTTGTTCTTCCATTTTAATTTTCTTCATTTCTTTCTAATCAAAAAAATCATCTTCTTCATCGACTGATTCTTCTGAGTCTTCTCTAGATGATGTTAGTCTTCCCTCATCTATCTTCACATTCATACTTTCGATCAACTTGTCTAATATTAAATTGTAGCATTTGTAATCTTTCATTTTGGATGAATATCCAACGAAAATCCCTCTTCTACTCAAGATTCAAATTTTCCAATCTGCTTATCTTCTCTTTTGATGTAGCACTTGCTTCCAAAAATTCTAAACTGTCATACATTTTTCACTCTTATAGTCCATAAATCATAGGGAGTTTTATTATTTTTGGTTCTGAGTAATACTTTGTTCAAGATGTGTACTGTTGTATGAACTACATGTCCCCAAAATTTGTCATTCAACTTGGATTCATTCAACATGGTTCAAGCCATTTTAATTACTGATATATTCTTTCTTTCAGCAACTCCATCTTGCTGAGGTGTTATGGCTACTAAAAATTGTCTCTTTATTCCATGACCTTCACAGTACTTTTTGAATTCATCTGAAGTGAATTGTCCACCATTGTCAGATATGAGGCACTTGATTTGTGACCCTATTTTGACATTCTCGACCAATTCCTTGAATGTTTTGAAACATCCAAAATCTTCTTACTTCATGTTTAGAATACATACCCATGTCATCTTGGTATAGTCATCAATAAGTAGCATCAAATATTTTTCACCATTCAGTCCTTTGCTCTTAGTTGGCCCACATAGGTTAGTGTGAATGAGCTCCAAATATTTTGTAGAAGAATGCTCTTTTGTCTTGAGTGTACTCTTGTTTGTTTTCCATGTTGACAATGTTCACATACAGAGTTAGAGGGATTTGTAACTTCTTTCATATTCCGTACTTCTTTGTTTTTGTAGATTTTGACCAAATTGTCAAAATGTATATTCCCCATTCTTTTGTGCCAAATTTGTCTTTCATCTTCTTTTCTCAAGTGGAATTTCTCGGACTCAATCTCATCCAACACGTATATGTTGTTGGGAGTCCTAGTGACTATGGCTACTAACTTTCTTGATACTTTCTTCCTAATATTTCATCCTTTTGAGTTGAAGGTGAGTTCATTTTCTTGATCACACATCAACTAATTCCTAGAAGATTGTGCTTCATGTTGTCTACAAGAAATACATTTTCAGACAGGGATTTTTTACTTTCGAGCTTTATTGTGCCCTTCCCCAATAATTTTGTTGAATTGTTATCCCCAAAAGATATAGATCCTTTATCATTTTCAATATTGACAAAAGTATTTTTTTTACGTGCCATATGCTTTGAGAAACCACTATCAAAATACCATTTATCAGAGTTGTAATTCTGAGCTTGAAGAAAACTTCCACATCCATAGTTTTTCTTGTGTTTGATCCATACCTTGTTGGACAATTCCTCATTTCTTACTATTGGTATTTTGATTTTGCAATCTATGGCTACACGTCAAAGTTGTTATACTTGTAACATTCTATTTCTAATCTCAAGAGACCAAATATGTTACTATACTATGGCCCTCTGAGGCTTGTATGGTTATTCCTTGTTTAAAAAGGCCTTATTTGAAAACAATTTACAGCTTGTTGCTGCCTAATTCACACTTTAAGACACAGGAAAGTCACAACCTGCTATGTGTGTCCTTGGGGGCAAGTGAGAGCTGGGGACCACTGTCACCACAGTCCACAACTCCTCCGTTTAGGCAAGATCCCAACAGAGCCAAGGGGGGTAGTCCCTACGGAAAGACTAAGTTCCAGTTTTATTAGTTAATTACAGATTAACTAAAGGGATCTTTTATTAATATAAAGGCTAAGACTTTATAATATCTAAGGAATGACAAGCAACATGCAAGTGCACAGATTTCCTTCAATGACAAGCAGACCTTGAGATAAATAAAGACCAGTGCCTATTACAAATGAAGTCTAAAGGTGGATTACAACTTTAAAAACTTACAAATGAATTTGAGATTTAAGTTATAATTAAACTACAGCTTAGGTGTTGTACAACGAGATGAATGAGCAAATAAATAATGAATCAAGATATTAAGCAATATACAGATGATTTATCAATATAAACAAATGAACAAGATTTACAAGATAGCAAAAAAGTGCTTTAAGTGAAAATTATTAAACCAACAGTAAATTAAAAAGGAAAGACTTTAAGTTAAATTACTTGAAGCAGTTAATGAAGGTTAAGCATTCACCACATGAACCATTGCAAAGCTAAAAGTAAATAGTTGTAATTGAAAAGTGAAAAGCTTGCAAATAAAATAAGAGTGAAAGTGCTTGTAGTAAAACCTTGAATAGCAAGGCAAAGATGAAAATGGACCAATGTTTGTAGGATGTTTTGCAATGTCTCTTGGTGAATTTTAATAAATTTTATTAGAGTTGGAATCTTTGATTATGTTTTAGAACCGGTGGTGTGACTACCCCGATCTAGTACTTCTCCAGTCAAAGAGGGAGTGTTGTTGCGCTCAACAAAGAGGGAGCAAAGCCCACCCGTAGCTCACAGGTCAAACCCCAATGGCCTGGTGCTCAACAAGGAGGACGTCAAAGTGCCTAGAGACCCCCCTCGGTCTACTACCCCTTGTCGCCTCCAAGGTCACTGTTTTTAATTAACAGGAAAATTACTAGGTGGATGCCTATTAAACTACGACTTCTTTATCCCCTGTCGTATCTCGCGAGTACCTCGAAGGGTGATAACCGAGTAGAGGAGCAGGAAATAGAGAAGCTTTGTTGGTTAATTCTATGGGTTAATTTTAAGTCTTGGGTGATTAAGATGCAATGTAAATTTTAAGTTATCAACAAGATCAACAAGCGATATCCCTTATGGGAGGTGCTGGTATTCGATCTTGGACTGAAAATTTAAATGTGTTGAAGATTGTAGCAGGAAAATAAAATGTTGCTTTAATTACCTAATCCCCCACTTCTCCTGCTTTTCATATCCAACTTGAAGTCCCTAAAGGGAGATGACAAGTGGATAGAGGATACACAGGATGGGTGAGTTGTATGATTACTTCTTTTAACAAAAAAAATAAAAAAAAAACTGAACTTGAAAGAAACCGTAACTAGCTAGAGTAATACTTAACCGCACAGCAATCTGTGTGACAGAGATGGTGGTCTGTCACAGAGATAGGTGGGTGAATGAATAAAATAGTAAACTAAATAAATCAATAATCTAAATGCAACTGAATAAAACAGTAAACTAACCTCACTTCAATCTTTGTGACAGAGATGGTAGTCTATCACAAAGATAGGTGGGTAAATGGAAATAGAACTATTGATCTACTTTACTTCCTAATCTATTTACAGATTACAAATGCTTTACAAAACTTTAGAATACCCCAAGAGAACTTCTCATTAGGGTTTACAACTATCAGAAAAAAAGAAGAAGGAGAGTTGAGGGTTTGAACCCCTTTTGGAACCGGTTGAAGGTTGAGGTATTCTGGGCCTATTCGGGCAGTACCTCCCCTTCACCTATGAAAAACCTGTCACAAACCAGCAAGCTTTTACTTGCTGGAAATTACAGAAAACTCAAAAAATTTGTTAGACAAGGTTAGTACCAAAAAATCACTATATTACAGTAAAAATATGAGTGAACATATAACATAAATATGAAGTTTAGAGGGCTGAAAACTAAGTTTCCAACCACCTAAATGATGCTAAAACAGTAGATTTAAAGCCTTTTACTAATATACTAAGGATTGGGGCCTTAAAACCAAGGTTTTTATCACTATACAGTGATAAAAACTGAGTTTTAAAACCCTTGTAACAGAAAGTGCGAAAATGAAAACAGAAATATAAATGACTGGAAACTGTTATGCAGACTGAATGACAGACAAATATTTATAACAGCTTTGAGCGCTTCGCGTTCTGATCTCAATTGCTTGATGTCAGACGAGGAATACCACGATTAAGCTCAAAGTGTAGATAAATATATGCTGAAAATGACTGTTTTTTAAAGTGAAAACAATATATAAATAGCAGAATTTAAAGCCTATACTGATATACTAAGGGTTGGGGCTTTAAATCCAAGGTTTTTATCACTATACAGTGATAAAAAATGGGTTTTAAAACCCCTTTTTCCAAAAGTGCGAAAATGAAATCTGAGTTTTTAAACCAATGGAAAAATCTCATTTGCTTTAGTTCCCTGCAAATAAACTTATAAGAGCTGCACAATGTAAACCAAGAGGTGAGCACAATAATAAATTCTACAAAATACTTTGTAAAATTTTACTAATCTACTCACAAATGTAGACAAAAATACTTCTATCTACAAGTCTCTCCACAAAATACTTTGTGGAGAGCTATCTAAGTAAATACAAGTACAAATCAAATAAATAAACCACAAGTTACCTCACAAAGAAAAATGGAATGTAGACACCAAGACTTCCTCCAAATATTTACTTGATTAAATGGCCCAACTAGGGCAAGAAGATTACAATAGCACAAGAGCTTGAGAGAATAGTGGAGAAATATTCCGGCAGCATAACAATAGCATGAGAGAGCTTGTCAAATGAGGGAGTGAGACCCCCATTTTATAGTTGAGGAGCAACCCCAACCCCTTGAAGATCAATGGCTGAGATTAGATCTAGATCTAGGTTAAATCTCCACCACTAGATCTAGGTTTTTGACTTTTTATTCCTCTCAACCATTCTCCACCCTTAGATTATTTTTCAATCAATGGCTTAGAATCTTGATCCATGTCTTAATCAATCTTCACCCTTAGATCTAGGGTTTCCCACTTAAAAAAATCATCCAAGGGCTAATAATGGAGCATGACCCCATCTTTGATGAGCTATTTTGTCAAAATGTGGGCCCAAGCTAGGCTAGGCACCCTCCTCTATCTTTGGCAGCTTCCTCCATATGTGGCGCCCTCTTTAAATGTAGTGGCGCCCTTCTTTACATGGCCGCCCTTCTAAATGTGGCGCTCTTATATTATGGTAGCGCCCCACCAAATGGTAGCACCCCCCTCTCCAAATTAGCGCCATCTCTATATTTAGTAGCGCCCCTGTTAAGCTTTAGTGCCCCCTCTTTTATGTTGGCGTCTTCACCATATTTGGGGCGTCTTCATTTGGCTAGCGCCCTCTACATTAATGTGACGTCCTCCTTTAAACTTGGTGGAGATTCCTCTTTACTTGGCTTTGACCATAGCCTTTTATTCCAAAACGACATTTAACCTTTAAACTTAGGCTAAATTTAATTTCACCTTAGATTTAATTTTTCAATTTAATTTTTAAAATTTTTCCAACTTTGGCTTAGGAAAATATTAAAAAATAACTTGAAAAAATTATATCTTGGCCATGGGGGGGTGGAAAATTTTGGAATAAATTTTTCCTATGCTTAGCAACCCCCAAACAAAATTACCATGGAATTATTTGATTTTTTACTTCAAAATCAAATAATGTGAATTTTTGACTTAGGGAAATTAATTAATTCCCTAGGGGAGATAGACCCCTCCTGACCAAAATTGGTCTATCTCTTCAACCACTTATCAGAATGGCATGGGACTCGAAGCAGTGGCTTAGGGGGTTTCATAGCAATTTTACTTTGCAATCATAGCCCCTATTACAAAATGCCATGCTTGAGCAATTACATTATTACAACAAAACTTAGTTAATTAACCACCAAGGGGTGAAATTAATTAACTAGAAAAAATTAATAAAAATACAATAACATAACGAAACTCCGCAAGACTCTAGACAAATGTCTAGCATGGTCATGAATAACATTTGAATCCTTAGCCACCCCATGGACTTGACTGGTAGAACGCCCGTCACCACTTTGGAGGATTTTGAGTGAAAAACCAAACCAATTAAAATCGTTTATACAACAAGATCAATTGGAAAGGGAAAAAACACTCGATGAGGGGACTTCCCTAACAACCAGTTCCATGGTGTGGCATCCATATCATATGACCCACACTAGCACATAAAATTACACTGGTTTTTCCACGCAGGGGAGCGGACATTTCGTTTTACAAGGGGCAATTTCCCTACAGGAGTGAAAAAATCATCAGATTTTTCCAAGGTACAACTTGTACAATTATGTACATCTTCATGTACATGGAGTTGCCACCTAGTCGAAATAGGTGGGCAACATCTGGCTCCGACTTGGGGACGTGTGCTCGATCATCGGAGAGCATACGAGAACTCCAGACTCTGTAACCACAAATTCTCACCAATAACCAACATAAGTCCTCACGTAGAAACCAATAAATAATCAATAATGAATAAATGAAATGATTACACAATGATCATATATATATATGCATAAATAATTTCAAAGAATGAAATAATATAAAGCTGTTAGAAGAATTCAAGAAAAAGGGTTAGAGATACATTACAGAGAATGTCCCTTAGGACACTAAGTACTTATCCTTTTGAAGAAAAACCTGATTTGAGGCTCTTTTGACCCTTTCTTGTTTCTTGTGACTTTGATAGTGCCTCACATCTTTGAAGATTTTCCAAAAGTCAACACTACCACAAAATGGCTTATGCCATACTCTGTCAACTTCTTTATTACTGATTCTGTCTTTTACAAACTCTGGGAAGCTAACAAACTGATCCTTTACACTATGTACATTATTCACATCGTGAAACACAATTGATTCATTCTCACCTACCTTAACTGACTTTGAAGCTGAAACAAAATGAAACTGAACTAGCACTTTACTGACTGGAGGAAGACTTTCTAAAGCCTTAGGTGGCTTATCTTTCTAGGCTGGTACATCCACAATCTCTGTTATAGGAAATGGAAATTCTATATCATCTGTCCAACCCCCTAAGTCAGCACTTGAAAACTCATTAATTTTAGGGGTAAGGTTATGGTCACATGTCTCTTCTACTTTGTCCATATTTCTAGTCATGCAAACCATGTCCTTATTATCTTCTACTGATTCCAACAAATCCTCATTATAGTCAAACACACATTCATGACCAACCATATTAACCTGTTCTATTCTTTCTCTAGCTGCTAACTTTTCCTTTATAATCTGAAAGAAAATGGGACAAGTCCCTTCCTCATGTGAATCATCACAAGCCCTACAATAAGGGATTACTGGATCATCAAACCAATTGTTTGCTTCCATAGGCTCTGGAGGTCTTTCTTGTTCTTGATAAGGGGGTCCCTTAGGGAGACCCTTTTTCCATCTATCATTTGGCTTATGATTATTACCTTTATCCTTTTCCATGGAAACTATCTTATTATGCATAACTGATAATTGATTACTATAGACTTCTTCCATTTTCTTAATCAATCGGGCAAGCTCTTTGATAGAGTCACTTTGAGGTTCCTGGTTTTCAACTTTCTTAACTTTATCTGACTCAGGAGGACAACCCTTTGAAAACCCAAGAACATTTGATTTCCCCGAATCTTGCATATTCTTATCTATTTTAATATCTTTGTCCTGTGCCTCCCTAACATTTGTAGGCTCTTTAACCTTTAGCTGGTATCTCATTTCCCCTTCAAAAGCTTGAATGTAGAAAATTAAGATAGCATTTTCAGGAGGCTTAATATCTTGAGGGAGACTCTTAATCAATTCATTAAATCTTCTGTTAAATCCTTCCACTGTTTCATTATCTTCCTTATGGCTAGAGTGCAAGGCAGTTAACAAGGAATGGTGATCCCTCTTATCTCCCCATTTATTATTAAAAGCTTCAATGATTCCCTTAAGGTCTTTAAATGTGTTATCATCATGTTCCATAAACCAATCAATGGCTTCTTCTTCTAAGGACAAAACAAAGAGTTTCATCTTCACATCCTCATGGTTGTGTGCCATACACCATCTGGCAATACATAAATTGAAATTTCTAATGTGGGCTTTAGCACTTGTAACATTGTCTCCTTGAAAAGATGGCAACTTATCAACAGCTTTCTCTGGAAATTCATGAGGGTAACCAACAATGTTAGAGAAATCACATGGTCTATAATAATTATTCATTGTTCAGGTTGGTTTACTTAGATAAACCACAAAGGCATATTAGAAATTGGCTTCTTCTCCAAGACTTGTAAAGATTCTACAGGGAGCAAGTTTGTTTAGCTTCCTCTAAAATCCTTTTCAGGATCTAAGTGGGAGCTAGAAAAACCAAAGGGCTCCAGGTAGAATACCTTACTATTTATTTTGAAGTGGAGTCGCCACTTGGAGAACAAGTAAACTTCCAATATGGGTAAAATAAAAAATAAAAAATAAAAAATAAAATTTTAAGGTTATTTTAAAATTTTTATTAACACTTAAAAAATTAAATTGAATAATTAAAGAATTAGATCCAAAAATTAATTAATTTATGTCAAGACCAAGGACAAAAGACTTGTCCTTGGCAACGGCGCCAAAGATGTTGCCGCCTAATTCACACTTTAAGACACAGGAAAGTCACAACCTGCTATGTGTGTCATTGGGGGCAAGTGAGAGTTGGGGACCACTGTCACCACAGTGCACAACTTCTCAGTTTAAGCAAGATCCCAACAGAGCCAAGGGGGGTAGTCACTACGGAAAGACTAAGTTCCAGTTTTATTAGTTAATTACAGATTAACTAAAGGGATCTTTTATTAAGATTAAGGCTAAGACTTTATAATATCTAAGGAATGACAAGCAGCATGCAAGTGCACAGATTTCCTTTAATGACAAGCAGACCTTGAGATAAATAAAGATCAGTGCCTATTACAAATGGAGTCTAAAGGTGGATTACAACTTTATAAACTTACAAATGAATTTGAGATTTAAGTTATAATTAAACTACAGCTTAGGTGTTGTACAACGAGATGAATGAGCAAATAAATAATGAATCAAGATATTAAGCAATATACAAATGATTTATCAATATAAACAAATGAACAAGATTTACAAAATAGCAGAAAAGTGCTTTAAGTGAAAATTATTAAACCAGCAGTAAATTAAAAAGGAAAGACTTTAAGTTAAATTACTTGAAGCAGTTAATGAAGGTTAAGCATTCACCACATGAACCATTGCAAAGCTGAAAGTAAATAGTTGTAATTGAAAAGTGAAAAGCTTGCAAATAAAATAAGAGTGAAAGTGCTTGTAGTAAAACCTTGAACAGCAAGGCAAAGATGAAAATGGACCAATGTTTGTAGGACGTTTTGCAATGTCTCTTGGTGAATTTTAATAAATTTTATTAGAGTTGGAATCTTTGATTATGTTTTAGAACCGGTGGTGTGACTACCCCAATCTAGTACTTCTCCAGTCAAAGAGGGAGTGTTGTTGCGCTCAACAAAGTGGGAGCAAAGCCCACCCATAGCTCACAGGTCAAACCCCAATGGACTAGTGCTCAACAAGGAGGACGTCAAAGCGCCTAGAGACCCCCCTCGGTCAACTACCCCTTGTCGCCTCCAAGGTCACTGTTTTTAATTAACAGAAAAATTACTAGGTGGATGCCTATTAGACTACGACTTCTTTATCCCCTGTCGTATCTCGCGAGTACCCCGAAGGGTGATAACCGAGTAGAGGAGCAGGAAATAGAGAAGCTTTGTTGGTTAATTTTATGGGTTAATTTTAAGTCTTGGGTGATTAAGATGCAATGTAAATTTTAAGTTATCAACAAGATCACCAAGCAATATCCCTTATGGGAGGCGCTGGTATTCGATCTTGGACTGAAAATTTAAATGTGTTGAAGATTGTAGCAGAAAAATAAAATGTTGCTTTAATTACCTAAGCCCCCACTTCTCCTGCTTTTCATATCCAACTTGAAGTCCCTAAAGGGAGATGACAAGTGGATAGAGGATACACAGAATGAGTGAGTTGTATGATTACTTCTTTTAACAAAAAATATAAAAAAAACTGAACTTAAAAGAAACTGTAACTAGCTAAAGTAATACTTAACCGCACAGCAATCTCTGTGACAGAGATGGTGGTCTATCACAGAGATAGGTGGGTGAATGAATAAAACAGTAAACTAAATAAAACAGTAATCTAAATGCAACTGAATAAAATAGTAAACTAACCTCACTTCAATCTTTGTGACAGAGATGGTAATCTGTCACAAAGATAGGTGGCTAAATGGAAATAGAACTATTGATCTACTTTACTTCCTAATCTATTTACAGATTACAAATGCTTTACAAAACTTTAGAATACCCCAAGAGAACTTCTCATTGGGGTTTACAACTATCAGAAAAAAGAAGAAGGAGAGTTGAGGGTTTGAACCCCTTTTGGAACCGGTTGAAGGTTGGGGTATTCTGGGCCTATTCGGGCAGTACCTCCCCTTCACCTGTGAAAAACCTGTCACAAACCAGCAAGCTTTTACTTGCTGGAAATTACAGAAAACTCAAAAAAATTGTTAGACAAGGTTAGTACCAAAAAATCACTATATTACAATAAAAATCTGAGTGAACATATAATAGAAATATAAAGTTTAGACGGCTAAAAAATGAGTTTCCAGCCACCTAAATGATGCTAAAACAGTAGATTTAAAGCCTTTAACTAATATACTAAGGATTGGGGCCTTAAAACCAAGGTTTTTATCACTATACAGTGATAAAAACTAAGTTTTAAAACCCTTGTAACAGAAAGTGCGAAAATGAAAACAGAAATATAAATGGCTGGAAACTGTTATGCAGACTGAATGACAGATAAATATTTATAACAGCTTTGAGCGCTTCGTGTTCTGATCTCAATTGCTTGATGTCAGACGAGGAATATCACGATTAAGCTCAAAGTGTAGATAAATATAGGCTGAAAATGACTGTTTTTTAAAGTGAAAAAAATATATAAATAGAAAAATTTAAAGCCTATACTGATATACTAAGGGTTGGGGCTTCAAATCCAAGGTTTTTATCACTATACAGTGATAAAAACTGGGTTTTAAAACCCTTTTTTTCCAAAAGTGTGAAAATGAAATCTGAGTTTTTAAACCAATGGAAAAAGCTCCTTTGCTTTAGTTCCCTGCAAATAAACTTATAAGAGATGCACAATGTAAACCAAGAGGTGAGCACAATAATAAATTCTACAAAATACTTTGTAAAATTTTACTAATCTACTCACAAATGTAGACAGAAATACTTCTATCTACAAGTCTCTCCACAAAATACTTTGTGGAGAACTATCTAAGTAAATACAAGTACAAATCAAATAAATAAACCACAGGTTACCTCACAAAGAAAAATGGAATGTAAACACCAAGACTTCCTCCAAAGATTTACTTGATTAAATGGCCCAACTAGGGCAAGAAGATTACAATAGCACAAGAGCTTGAGAGAATAGTGGAGAAATATTCCGGCAGCATAACAATAGCATGAGAGAGCCTATCAAATGAGGGAGTGAGACCCCCATTTTATAGTTGAGGAGCAACCCCAACCCCTTGAAGATCAATGGCTGAGATTAGATCTAGATCTAGGTTAAATCTCCACCACTA
>LPNX010230708.1:58318-137425 GCA_001517045.1 Pseudotsuga menziesii
ACCCCTAGGGCTTGGTATGCCAAGATTGATAGCTTTTTGCTATCACTGAATTTTGTTCGATGCAAATCAGATCCAAATGTCTATTTGAAGCTGATTCATGGTTCATTAATGATCATTGTTTTGTATGTTGATGACCTTCTCATTACAGGAAGCTCAAAGGATGAAATTGCTTCCTTGAAGGATGCAATGAACCATGCCTTCTCAATGACAGATTTGGGCTTATTGAGCCAATTCTTGGGGCTCGAGATTGCTCAAAACAAAGAAGGAATCAAAGTACATCAGTCCAAGTATGCCTTGGATTTTCTAAAAAAATTCAAAATGAAGGATTGCAAGCCAAGCAAGACTCCTTTCCTTTCAGGAGATAAGCTTGAAGAAGTTGATTCTTCACCTATGGTAAACAATACACTGTATAGGCAATTGATTGGATGTTTGTTGTATCTTACATATACTAGACCTGATATTTATTATGCAGTAAGTGTGGATTCTAGATACATGGATCAGCCTCATGAGATCCATTGGAGAGCAGCAAAAAGGATCCTTAACTTTGTTCAGGGAACAAGGACTCATGGGATCTTCTACAAAGCTAAATCTAATCTTGATTTGATTGGGTTTACTGACAGTGATTGGGAAGGTGACAGCACAGATCGAAATTCAACATCAGGATATGTGTTCATGCTTGCAGAAGGGCCAATCAGGTGGTCAAGCAAGAAACAGAGTGCCATTGCACTCTCATCTATAGAAGCAAAGTACAGAGGAGTTGTAAATGCAGCAACTCAATGTTTATGGTTGCAGGGGTTACTTGGAGAGTGTGGCTTCGAATAAAAATACTCAACTACTATCTACTGTGATAATCAGAGTACCATTCAAATCTGCAATGATCTAGTTCAGAAGCAGAGAACCAAACACATTGAGTCCATATGCACTACATCAAACAGCTTGTGCATGATGGCACCATTCACCTACTCTTCTGTTCATCTTCAGAACAAGTAGCAGATATCTTCACCAAATTTTTTTGTGAGAAGACATTCAGCAATATCAAATCACTGTTGGGGATTGCTGATCATGCTATGAAGCATGAGTGATGACAAGATTTCCAAATTTTGTTTTACTGTCCATGTTTAAGGGAGGATTTTTCCCACTGGGTTTTTGCCTCTTTCCTTGGTTAAATGGACATGCAGTATGTAAAGGGTGACTAAGACTTGTTGATAGGCCCTATAATTTTTTGATATTTTACTCATAAGTCAGGCTTAAGGGGGGGTGTTAGAATAATCAACCCATAGTTAGCTACCTTAGACATTAATTAATCCATTTTTTTGTCTTATTTGCCTAGTTTCCATATTCCACCTTATGCAAGTTGTCCTCCACACATTCATAGTGGTCAAACTTGATAAATTTGAGTCATGGAGTGCTCGGGAAACCTATTGGAATCAAATTTGCTTTATTCCTGGCCTCCCTAGCGCATGTCTTCTTTTTCTGCTTTATTGCCTGCTTTTTCTGAGTTTTAAGGCAATTGGGAAAGTTTGACTAGGTGAAGTTAACTTGTTTTTTGTTCTCAACATCCTCCACTCTTTTCTCCTATGAAAAGCATGTATGATTTGTCCTTCCACCACCTATTAGCTTGCCTAATTGATTTTTCCAATTCGTGAGCTCCTAGATAGTTTTGGAAACTACTTTATGGACCTATGGGGGATTTGCTTAGATTTAGTAAGCTTGCTTTTGACCAACTTCGAATGGCATATTCATGCATTGGAATATCTCATGTAATTATTTATTGTGGCAGCCTATGACTTCACAGGGTTGGCTATTGTACACTTATTCAATACAGATTAGTGTTCAGCTCCATATTCAGTCTCTTTTGTGAGTAATTTGCATGTGTAATTGGCAATTGTTGTGAGTGTAATTGTTCTAACACCTGGGTTCAATTTCCACAGTTGGAAACATAAGAAATGAAATTCTAGTTTTGAGTTTCGGTGTATGTTATTCAATTTATTCATTTGGGGAAATCACCTATTACTCTCTCATAAGTAGGGAATCCATTAAAAGAAAGAGTCTAATATTTGCATATCATCCTTGCATGGTTTTTTATTCAGTCTTCATTTCATATGTCCACTTAACCATTTCAGATAAAAATAAGTGCTAGTTAGGTTAAAGTTCTTAGCAATAAGTGTGTGATATATTAGAATACATGTTACAGTGTATATAAACATAGGAGCTGTCGTTTCTAGACTACACTGCATCCCGAGGATCATACAGTTCTTCCACGTATCAACTGGTATATCGAACACATTTTCACGTACCTTTAAGGCATATCGAAATGTTCTTCATGTACTCGGTAGTATATCGGAAGGCCCGTTTCAAATGGTTGTGCATCAGATAGCACTAACATGGATTTGAGCTCCCACATACCTTGATTATATCGGGAGACACCATCAGGGATCCTGGAACCATCTAAGAAAATTGCTTTAGCCGTCCTATAATAGCAATACACTGAGGAAAAAATCATGGAGATTGCTATGCATGTACCGTCCAGGTAATCGGGTATTCAGGAAAGGGTACAATCTCATTCCTCCTTGTCACAGTTTACTATTGGACCATGCAGTATATATCGAGTTGTGATGGTTTGACATTCCTGTGAGGATCAGGAATTTGTATCCACTTATTTCACATGTTTGCATGTTGCTTTAGATTGAGTAGCACCTGTTTCCTGTATAGTTAGAAGTCTTAAAGAGAGAGGTAGTTTGGTTACAGAGCTATGACATTCCTTTGGGAACTACCAACCAAGAGACCCCTTCTTAAGGGGAACCTTTTATTATTCCTTCATTTGGAAATGTTGGTCCTCTTCTCATGCCTATGTTAAGAATTCCTAGATTGAATATAGGATTACTTGTATGGTTGTGAGAATTGCTTCACTGTGATATGTAGGAGCTACAACAATACTCACAATCAAAGTATTTGACAAAATATGCAAGAGAACAACAAAAGAGACTAAAATAGCACATGTGAATGGTGCAAATAAATGATCATTATATTATATTAAATCTTGTAGATGTGTATGGTACATATTTATAATACATTGGGGAAAATTTGTGATCACTTGGATGCCATGTGAATGCATACAAGTGTCAGGCTTTGATTTGACCCCTAAACCCCCCTAAGTTGACCAATAGGATTCCAAACCATACCAAACAATCACGAATTCTAGTGTGAACATGTATGGATCATGCTTGGGTCATAAATGAGGGAAGGATAAGCATGGGAGAGCGCATGGGTGAGTGGGAGAGTCTCTAGGATCTAATAAATGCCAAAGAAGACCACAAAAAACCAAATTCACACACTAGTGCACCTAGTCAAAGAAGGAAGTGGTTTGCAATTAATACAGGTGCCTCAATGATAGAATGATCAAAGTGGAGCACCTCAACTATAAATTAATGAGTCGGGAATCGCCTAGTAGACTAGTATAGTCTAAGTTAGACCATACGACATAAGAAAAAGGAAAATGAAAATGTCTCCTAGGTAGATGACCATGGTACTAAGGTATATTAATGCTCTAACACCCCCTCTTAATCCTAACTTAGTACAACTTATACAAAATGACTTATTAAGGCCTTGGAAACTAAGGCACAAGTCACCTTTTACAACAAAATTTTATTAATTCATGTAACCAAGGTAAGGAGCAAAACCTCATGGGACAGAACCTCCCCTAAAAAATGGATATGACAAATATGATAAAAAATATCTTCAACATGTCCTCTTATTCACTTGAATGAGCTGAAAGAACAACTTCTTGGTGATGGAATTGGTGAAGATGTTGTGGATGCCAAGATCATGCATCAATGCATCAAAGTGTTGTAGACAAATATCATGTGGAGAGGCACTTTAATGGTCATGATTTTATGATGGATGAGCATCATAAGAATTTATATTTCTGCAAGAATACTCTGATATAAAAGCATAATCAACCATGGAAAATATATCTTTGCAAACTCATTCCCAAATAACATCAAAAGATTCAATAAAATCTGCCGCATGTGTAGCTGGAATATCATCAATAAAACCATGAATCTTCTTCCCAATTTGATGAAGCACCTCCATAAATCTGTAACAAAGCTCATGAGGATCTGAAATATCAGAAAATATGTCATATGCAGCATAAGAGATCAGAGGTATGGTGTCTCCATGAGCAAATGGGTCCATAGAGAGAAAAGAGTGAGCAATTAGATTACACTTATAGTTGAGAAAACTTGGAGGGTCTAGAGACTCGAGATTTGAACCATGGGTGGTAAAATAAAGTCCATACATATGGAGAAAAATTCCAATGAAGGCTATTGATATGGATGTATGACCAATGAACTACATACAAGACATAAAAGAAACATACACAAGTGACATAAAATTGGAAACTAGGCAATTTTGAGATTTCACAACAAGTGAACTTGAGGGTTGTCGGGTCTTTTGCTCATGAAATGGATGGGGAAATGAGTCTATGACTGTAGCAGGCTGTATATCATCCTGTATATCACCTTCAGAATCAGAATGGGAAATATCTTATTGGTTTGGGAAATATATTTCATAAGACATATCAAAAGCTAGTTAAAAATGACTAGTTTCTAGAGGAAGATTTGGTGAACTGCTTGGGGTTTTTTCTAAGGAATGGATGGAGGCTTCAGATTATGATATATAAAAAAGGTAAATAAGAAACAGATCCAGCAAAAAAAAAAAGATATCATAAATGGGTTTTACCCATGCACTCAATGCATGCTCAGGATTGATATTTCGTTGCTTGTGCTCCCATCCTCTTGCAAATTTTGGAAGATCAATATGGTTATCCTCAAGGAGCTTGGTCATGATGTCCATATTATTTATGAAGAAAGATATTTCAATATGTGAACTTATGAAATAACCAAATGTGGGTCTCTCTCTCTCTTTTCTCCTCATGGATATCAAACTACCATTAGTATAACTGGAGCTTTCTGAACTTGATTGCTTCTTCTCTTTCCCTCTTTGCTTCGAATATTTCTTATTGCCTTTGGCTTGATTTGATACACCAGCAGAAAGGGCTTGATATTTGGTGGATTTGATGGTACCCATTTTCACTATATTGTCTTTCTCCTGATTCAAATACTCCAGAAGTATGCTAGCGCAAGAATACTCCAATTTATAGTTGTAAGCTTGCTTGAGTGGAATGTAGAAACAAACACAGAATACTCATGCCATAGCTTAGAAAGTATGGATAAGAAAATATGATATTATTTTTTCTCTATGCCACACTATTTTAGCTGAAGCACTAGTTCTTTGAACCTGATAAAGAAGTCTTGGATGGTCTCATAGTGATCTGGACTCAGGGATATTAGCTCATTCTCAAGTTGATGGCCTCTCATCTCATCAGTATTCCCAAATAGTGACTCAAGCTTGATCCAAAATTCATTGGGTGTGCCAATATTGTCTACATGAAAGAGGATATCCCTCAAAATGCTGAGGAAAATATTTCCAAAAGGCTCATCAAGTATATTGAAGTACTTATCTTTCTCTATTGCAGAGTTAGGTTCGACTTTAGTCCCCATGGTGACTCAATACATGCATTTCGACCTTAGATCGATCACTATTCCAGCCTTCCATTCAAAATATTTGAATGGTGTAAGAAATAGCTAATTCTTCTCCATCCTACTTGCACAACCTATGACAAAAATGTTGTAGAACCTGTAATGCAAACACTCAGATTTCCTGGAAATATTCCCTAAGAAACAACTCAAACCTATCTATATTTGTTTGGAAATACAAATAGCTTTGATGCCATGTGATAATTTCTTAAGAGTGAGATCTAGGAGCTAGATAAATATTCACAATCAAAGTATTTGACAAAATATGCAAGAGAACAACAAAAGAGACTGAAATAACACATGTGAATGGTGCTAATAACTGATCATTATATTACAGTACATATTGTAGATGTGTATGGTACATATTTATAATACATTTGGAAAATTTGTGAGCCCTTGGAGGCCATGTGAATGCATACAAGTGTCAGGTTAGGATTTGACCCCTAACCCCCCCTAGGTTGACCAATAGGATTCCAAACCATACCAAATAGTCATGAATGCTAGTGTGAACATGGATGGAGCATGCTTGGGTCATAAATGAGGGAAGGATAAACATGGGAGATCACATGGATCAGTGAGAGAGTCTCTAGGAGCCGATAAATTCCCAAGAAGACCACAAAACAACCACATTCACACACTATCGCCCATAGTTAAAGAAGGAAGTGGTTTGAAATTAATGCAGGCCCCTAGATGAAAGAATGATCAAAGTGGAGCGCCTCAACTATCAATTAATGAGCCATAAATCACCTATTAGATGAATATTGACCAGTATAGCCTAAGTTAGGCCATACAACATAACCACAAGGAAAATGAAAATGCCTCCTAGGTAGATGACCATGGTACTAAGGTAGATTAACGCTCTAAAAATGGTTATTCTCTATTCCATCACAAGATTGAGTGCACCGATTGTTTCAAATCCAAAATATCCATCACCAGAGAATTAATATCATGTTGATCTTTCACCTTCTTCACTAGATGTGTATTATTTTGTTTCTCCTTCTTCTTCTATCGAAAGTTGTGAAGCTAGTAATTATGTGGATAACAAGAAGAAGAAAATGAAGATTTAGAAAAAGAAATACAAACAAGAAATTAAATCTCAACCAACCCCTTCTCATTATGCTGAGAGTGTTGATTTTCATATGAAAACACCTCATAGGCCTAAGTTACCTTAGAGACTTTGCAAGGGTGACCATCTTTTTAAATATTGTCATGGTCTATCCCAATTTTTAGAAGTGTGGTCTAAGGCTTCCAAACAACCCATGTCACCAACCTCTCATCATCATAGTGATGATACCCCATGAACCAGTGATTATGTGATCATGTGACCATATTCTTGCTTGCTATGTAAGCGCATTCACCTTACTTACCTTTGTATTTACTTAAATCTTCAAAGTTGTTGGAGGATATTAATTTTACTCAAAAATGGCTACAAGAAGGTTATCATAAGTTGTCCCTTCACCTCCCATTTGTTGATAAAGTGATTGATCCAGTTACATGCTCAGTCGATCCCACTCTTCCTATAGAGAGTGAAGTTAAAGCGGTCGAGTCGATGTCATCTCCACTTGATCCCACTCTTTAATCAGAGAGTTTTAAGACTAAAGTAGTCACCTTGACGCAGTATTTTCCTTGTCCTTCTATTCTGGTTAAGAGTGAACTGAAACCCACTAAAGTTTTTGTATTCATTTTGGATTGTTCTATGCAAGGGGAAATCTTGTCTATTTCAATAGAACCCTCTCCAAGTAATGAGGTCATTTCCTTTGATTGGATTAATATAACAACATCTTGTCTTCAATCGACTGTTCCTTTCAAAAAATATGTGTGATTTACCACTAATATCATACTCTGCACTATTGTTGATGAAGGGGATTCTGTTAGTATTATATCTTCAAATGCTTGGAAAGATATAGGTTCTCCTAAGCTTGTGCCAACCACCAATCAGATACTGGCATTTAATAGAAGACCTATTGCACCTTTAGAGATCCTTTCTCATTTTCATATTACCTTAGGAGGGAAAACTATCTACATTGATGTTATTGTAGTATAAGGTCCCTTAGATTTTAATCTGCTCCTTGGACAAGCCTTATGTTTACCCCATGGAAGTTGTAGTGTCCATACTGTTTCGAGTGATGAATTTTACCCATGATGGCAATATTGTGACCATTGATCATATTTCCTTTGTTAAGACTAATCATCATATGACTACTAGTCATCAAAAATCCCTGAATGACCCGCATGTTCTTGTGGTTCCTTCCCCTTCATCGACCATATCTCTCGACTCTGAACATCATGCCGCAGTTCATTCATTTGTAAAACTATAGCTTCTTCCCATCATGGGAAATCCTATGGGGCATGTCTCTAGTCTCTAGACACCATACTGGAGTTAAATCGCTAGCTTCTTATGTAAGGGGGGAAACCTTCCAACCTCTGGACATCATGTTGGATAAGAATTGAATGCGAGCATAGTTCCCATTCGGTGTCAAGCTCGTTAAAAATGAAACACGTTTCGTTGAGAATAATTTAGTATTTTTCAAGCTCGTTAAAAAATGAAATGGGATACCTCAACAATAGTTGTTCTCTATTTCAAAATTCTGTAAAAATGAATTAGGTCCCCACAAGCATATTTATTTTCTATTTCAAGCTTGTCTAAAAATGAAACAGATCACCTTGACCAAAGTTCCATTTTTGTGTCAAGCTCATTAAAATATGAAACAAATTCTTCCATTGTGTCAAGTCTTTTACTAGACTCAATACTTGAACCTTCATTTCATATTCATGTATCACTTTATCATGTTACTTCCTCCGTCTCTGGTGAACCTTGTCCTAGGAGTAACTCGACAATTAGTTGAATCAAGACAATAGTAAGCATACGCAATGAATATTGGGGAGCATGCCTCCAACCTCTTTATATTATGTTGGAGCTAAGACACTTGACATCTATACTTGGGGAAAGTACCAACAACTGGACATCATGTTGGGAAAACACCCATCAATAGGACTCATTATGAGCATACTTTCCTTTTAGTTTCGAGTTCTCTAAACCATGAAATGAAATTTTGAGAATAGTTTATTTTGTGTCAAGCTCATTAAAAAATGAAGCATATACCCTGAGAATTATTCCAACCGGTCTCCGAGCTCGTTAAAACAGTAAGGTGGTGTTGATCTTACTTTTTACGATTTCCATGCCCTGGTTAAAACATGCAAAGTGTTTTAAGCTTACTTTATCGCTTTTTTGTGCTCTAGTTTCAAACATGAAAAAGGTATCAATCGCTTTTTATACATTGGGAATGCTGACTAAACACCTAGTGAAGAGGTTTCGAGTGTGATTTTACTATATTTTTAGACTCGTTAAAATGGATTATGAAAAAAGAACCCCTTACAGTGTTAATTTTAAGCTCTTTTCGATACTTTTTAAACATGAAAAGATCGCCAAGTGAGATTGATGCTTTCACACTTGTAAAAATATTTGAAAGATCATATAGTTATTAAATTGAACACATAGATCTGTGGACAAACACACAACTCACAAGATAGATCACACAATTTACTCAGTTATTGAAGAATGAAACAGTGCAAAAGTGGCTTGCAGCTGTGAATGCTTTTCATTAATCAAAGAGTAATTAGATTACAATGAAGTACAATGGCTAAATAGCCACAAGCAATTTGAATCCACATGAGGAAATTTGAATTTATTAGACTCTACTTGACTGTAGGTAACTAAGACCTTGTCTAAATCATTATCAGAGGACTCAATAGTTAACTGTCCTTGTCTAAATCATTATTAGAGTTCATCGAAGTTCTAAAACACAACTCAAGTGACTAATTCAGTGTTGACTAAGGTTAACTGACTGTGGTGGGTGAGAAATGTGCCCCTCCTGCATGCAACCATGCAAACCCGATGCTAACTTAATGTAGAGGACTAGAACTGAATGTCATTGACTCCTAACTGAGCTTGACTAGTCACCAACCCAACTCAACTGACCTTTGTTGGTATCGGCACTCCTAGTTGCTCCTAAATTGTAGGAATTAGTCTAGGAGGATCTTAAACTGATGCATGAAAGTGAAATCAGTGGTAGTAGGCCTCAATTAGTGTTCCCCACACTTTAGTAACTAAAACATGTGCCCCAATTAGGCCAAGTGGAACTAATGGTACTAGTGACTAAAATAGACTGGATGGACTCTTGATTTAGACATGACTCCTGATTTAGACATATGAAAAAATTGGACAAGGGAGGATTAATTATCCTAACACCCCCCCTGAATGCTAGCTTGGAAAATCTGTGGGCCCTGGTAACTAAGACCATAGGTCACCCATTAGATCAAGTAAAATAAAGTAACTGCTTAATACAAGGAGTTAGGGAAAAAACCACATGGGAAAAAATCCCCCCCTCTATCTAAGCAGGTAGAATCGGTATTCCAGTTTGAAAAACTTGAAAATATGTTACTACAATCTTCATCTCTGTGAGGTAGCAAAGCAGCATGCATGGTGTGCTGTGCACAGGTATTCTAGGACCTGGCATGTAGACTTCTCCTTCTTCTCCAAAAATGATGATGGAGGGGAGGAGGAATGTAACCTTTGTCTCTTATTGGATGAAGAGGTGTATGGTCATATCCATTCTTCTGAGTGTAGTGAGACTGATCCCTTTCCATGTAGCATCTTACAGGGAGTCTATTGCATCTTTCTAATGGAGGCAAGATTGCATGGCATAGCGCAAGGGTCTTTCCTTTCTGAGTGTCAGGTGGGTTTTCAGTCATCTTCCTAGCTTCTAGTTTGGAAGTAGGGACTAAATCTAGATCTGAATCACCCTAAATATCAATCTCATAAACTGATAAAGATGGATCTGCAATACTAGTAGAAGCTGCAAAAGAAGTAGATGAAATGATTTTACCTTCCCTTGCAAGTGGTTGCTGAGAGTGCACTGGTTCTGAAGGAGGCATGAAATGTGAGAACTCATATGCTTTTGAGGCATGATTTGCAACAACATTCGCTATGATGTTCCCAATAGAGATATATGTGATCTCCACCTAGTCAGGACCAAATATCACTCACTTTGGAGAGCCAGTATGGGTCATCTGGTAGATAGATAACAGATTTGAATCTAGGGAGGGAACAAATAGCACATCTTTGAATTTTCCATGTTCAAGCTTGATAGAGCCATTTCCTTTTGTTTGGAATTTACAGTTATTTCCCATCTGAATACTAGGACCATCAAAGGACTGAAAAGAACAAAATGATTCTCTGGATGCAGCCATATGATTGGAAGCTCTAGAATCAATGAGGAAGACATGTGCTGATGAGCATCTAGCCTTCAGTGCATGGCCTTTCCTTTGGTATTCTTCATCTTCTTCTTTAGAGTCATCCTTCCTTGTGCTAGTAGGCATGGAAATCTTATGTTTCTTCAAAAGAAGAGCCATTTCATCAAGTTTTCTTCTCATACAGGAGCTTTCTGAATGAAAGCCCCTTCCACAATAAGAGCAAAGGACCTTGCCTTTTCCATTCTTCTTGCTTCTCTTTGAACCTGAAGGCTCCTTTGACTACTCTTTCTTCACAGGGTACTCATCTCTTTGCTTCCCTTTGTCATTCGCTACCTTATCTCCTCTTGCAACCAAAGCTTGATATTTGGGAGATCGAATGATCCCCATTTGGATCAATTTATCAGTCTCAGAAGTGAGAGATTGGATGAAGGCATCAAGAGTGGGCATCTTCCAATTTGGAGTGGTGAGCCTTACTGTTTGGAAGGTTAATACAAAGACTGAGTAGTTTGCATTGAGCTTTGTGAGAATGGCAAGGATGAGTTGATCTTCATCCTTCTCCACTTTGCATTGCTTCAACTAATATATCAGGTTCTTCAACTTTGTGAAGAATTCATTCAGTGATTCGAAGTTGGATGGATTAAGAGAGATTAGATCATTTTCTAGCTGATGGACCCTCATCTCATCCTACTTATCAAATAAGGAGGCAAGCTTGTCCCAAATCTCCTTGGGATTCTTCAATCCTTGGATGTGGAATTGAAGATCTCAAGAGACTGAGGAGAATAAGTATCCATGAGCTTCATCAAGCCTGTTCAAGTACTTTTCTTTGTCATGATTTAAAATTGGCACTACCTCTGTTTTTTCTATGAGTTTGAAGAGATTCTTGGTGTGGAGCAGTACCTCTATGTCTTCCTTCCACTGGTGATAGTTGTTGGAGGAGCTAGTCGGTGAGCTGACTAGTCGAATAGCCGACTAATTAGAGATTAGGTCAGCCGCATAAGGTCGTGTCGGTTGACCGAATCGACATGTAGTTACATATAACTATTTTGTAAATCATATATATTAGGTTGTTAAGCCAGTTGAGAACTCGGTTCAGTTATGTGTTTTTATATGGACCCTCATGATATAATATAATCTGTTATTATACATCTATGTTCTTATCTCTTATCTGTTACGTCTGTTTGATTCAATGTGTATTATTGGTAACCCTCTGTGATCTATGAGATTACAACATTGGTTCTGCTGCCGGTAGTACATATCTAAGATGACTATAAGAAGATGATATCAGAACAGGAAATTAAGAACTGATGGGAGCGTAAGATAGAAAATTATTTGTAGAATTACGTGAGGAGAAATAGATTAACCACTACTCAGGCGAAGGAGAAATTCTTCACTAAAACTCATGAGAAGTTCGTAGAATCAGTACCCCAGATTTTGAAAAAACTTCTAGATGAAAAAGCCGGAAGCAATAAGGACCAAGATCTGCTAGAGAAACTGATTCGAGGGGGACGAACAAACCTATCAAAGTGGTTTGAAAAGATCACAAACAAATTCTGCAAGGAGCAAACCATAGAAGAAAGAACTTCGGTAGAAACCGTTCAGAAAAAATTCTATATAGACCCTACCGAGCAGTTCATGTGCTCCCTACCGACCCTACTGTTCAAATTCATGATAGAAAAAGGAGTGGTTCATAGTGTAGAACCTCGTCCATCACTGCACAAACCACCACCAAATTCTAACTAGGTGGAGAAACAGAAAAAGTGAGAAAAATTCATTGCTGAAAGGGAGTGGGAATATTTCCTAAGCAAGTAAACAGAACTATCCGAGCTTTCTAAAGCATCGGGTAGGCTATGGGGTGGTAGCTGGTCGTATGTTGGGGTAAAGTGAAGAGGATTCTAGTCAACTAAAAGGAGATACCATCACCAGCAATGAAAATTCAACCTAAAAAGGAAATCGAACGGACAGTGACACACAAAGGTACGGTGGATTTATAGAAAGTAGAGAGAGAGAAGAGGCTGAAAATAAGGGAAGAAAGAAGAGAATGGGCTATAGCACTGCAAAGAGGAATGAATACTAGGGTGATAGACTAGGAAAGAAATCTTCCAAATTCGGGTCATCACCGACAGGAAGAAGGCGTGGATAAAGAAGCATCACCCATGAAAGAAGACTTGTGGATAGAACAGCATAAATCTCTCCAAATAGAAGTTCCCCAAGAGATAAGACCTCTATCTCCAATGAATCCGAGTACCAGGATACAAGCCATTGTCGAAGAGGACCTAAGACTAAGAGCTGGTGAGTTTGGTATATGGAGCCGACTAGACAACGAGGTAAATGATGATAATCATCTAGTGATCCGTCGACCGGAGGAAGGAAACTGGGTCACTCTTTAGGCATACCCTTCCAACCAAAGTATCCACTTACTTTATTCAACACATGAAGGAACACCCCCCCTGCCAAACACAACTTTGGAAAATACAGAATAGTCGGACCTGCAGACAAATTAGTGCAGTTGGACATCAACAGGAGAATTCGACCCAAACCAACTGCTTGTCAGAGAAGAAACAACAAACAAAATGACCGACGGGAACGAAAGTTCCATCGACAACAGCTCTACACAACGAGACAAACAAAACATCCCACTACTCCCACCACCACCCCCACCACTGCCACTTCTTGGAGGAGATAGCGACAGTGATTTCGACATGGGTCACTGATCAGCACATATCCCTCTATACGAGGGTGATGAAAATCCTATATGACATTGGTTCATTTGTGAGTCAACATGGGAGGAAAATCTTGTTACAGCTGAAGATCGACAGATGGCACAGTTCGCCAGTACCTTGAGGAAAAGAGCATTAATGTGGTACATGACCTATATTGAGAGAACTCCCCAAGCATCTAAAGTAGAAATTAAAGTGCAATTCGTGTCTTTCTTTAAAACTCCATACGCAAAACATCTGGCAGCCAAAAAGTTGAAAATGACATCTCAAAAGCCAGCAGAGTCTGTCCAAGAATATGACAAACATTGGAAAGACCTACTTAGCCAACTAGACTATGTAATTGATGAAAAACTATTAATTCAGTGGTTCCTTGTAGGCCTATCACAAAAAATTCGATGGCACATAAGCTTGGAGACGTTCAAAATGTATGAAGATGCGCTTACCAAATCTCTGCAAGTGGAGATGGATGAAGATTTCCACGCATATCCCATGGATACTAGACTGGAAGAACAGCTAGAAATCATGCAGAAATCATTGAAAGAGCTGAACCTCAAGAATCAGGATGTCTGGTGCACAAAATGCTCAATGGCCAGACATGCTAAAGATAATTGTCGACAAGTGTTATACCAAAATCCTGTCACCATCATGTGATAAGACATTTGACATACCTACTTGCCCTGAATCCCAGCTCTTGGAGTGGAAACTCATGGTTATTATCAACCTTCCATGAAAATTCCTAAAACCGCACTTCCTCTGTTGTCTAGAAGTGGTACCCTTGTTCGCATCGCCCATCCCCTGTTTCCCACAAGCGGTGCCACCACTTATGGCCCTTGGTCCATAAGCGGTTATTACCAGAACCGCTCTATCATTAAAGGAGAAACGTGGTACCCTGGGTAAAAAAGGAAAAAGAGAAATTTCTCAAGGCTTCTAGATGATAAGCCTTGTGTCCTCCCTTATCCCTACTGTTGTGGGTTAGTTGAGCTCAAGATCCCTCATCCTAGGATCTTAGAGGCCACCTCACCCACTAATCTCTCAACCATCCCTATCCATTAAAGCCTTATAAATATGAGCTCATGGCCATGGTTGAGGGGAGAACTTTTTAGGTATTGTTATGCTGTTGGATTGATCACTTGGCCCAATATCATTTGGAGAGCATAGAGAGCTAGAATCAGAGATTTTGGGGATGAGAATGCTTGGTTTCATGGAGATGCATGTCAACACTAAGGCTTGGTTGTAAACTTCTTCATATTTCTTTAATGCAAGTTGATTTCTATCACACATATATTGTTGTTGTTTGATTTCACATATATGTTGTTAGCTTCCATAGTCACTAACATAGATTAGTAGATTATATTCTGGTGGCTTCGTTATGTTTGCGTGTTGAAGCTTATTGCAGGTACACAAGGTAACAATCGAAGCATTACCTTCCAGGTATCTACGGCGTCTAGGGAGAGTCTTCAACCTCTATCCTCTATTTGTTCTGGATCTGAACCATTCAGACCAGTGGAACACCTTGCTATCCGCAAGAGGTGAAATATTCCAGCTAACAAATCCGGTGACTCTGCTGGGGAGTTTAGTATATCAGTTGTTCTGATCTTTCTCAATCTGCAACTCTTGTCCGAATCCAAGATCCTTCTTCTTCAACTCTCTTCAGTCAGATCTACTTTCTGACTTGCTTCATTTGGGCTTGAAACTTCCAGTTTTGTTCAGATCTGAGTCATTTCAATATTTTATGCTTTGTTTTCATACTCAATTCAACAGCATTTTCCTTGATCTAGTCTTTTTCTGACTTGATCCGTCATTCTTCTTGTGTTTTGGTCATCTACAGGGAACCATGCCTATGCTGTGTATGAGAAGCGGTGCCACCGCCTGAACAAAGTGGGCAGTACGCGGTGCCACTGCCTGTAACCTGTTGGCAAGAAGCGGCATTGTGTTGGAAATGCTCTGTCAACACCTGAGAAGCGCGGTGCTAGGTAGGCATCATTCCAAAACCTTTTTTCCTCATTTTTCTTTGCAAAAATTTGGATTTTGTTGCTTTCAAGTCTGCTTATCAGACTTTTGTTACTGAATCTGATGTTTGTGACTTGATAATTTTATGGTTTAAGTTGATTTGAGTGGAATTTCAAAAGTTTGATTAGGTATTTTGATTGTTCATTCGCTTCTATGCTTGTTGGTTTTGTTTACAAAAGGATTTCTTGTTTTCTGAAAAGCTTAGGGTGTTATTAAAATCTCTTTTCTTTCATGTTGCATAGACTAAAAGAATAACACTATATTAGCTTCTAGGTTTCATTTCTTATTTGCATAGTAAAATTATTTTTCCTTCCTTTAAAAAAGAAATTTTTTGACTGAGACTAGGATATCATCATTGAGCATTGGACATTGGTTTTCTGATTGGATTTACAAGCTTTCAGGACCTTCATGATCTTTCATCTCTCATGCATTTAGAACTATCTCGATCAAAATAAAAAATGGTAGTTTTAAGTTAGATTTGCTTATGTTTTGAGAAAATTGAAAAAATAGAGTGCATTTGCATATAGGTGTGCTTCTTGTTTTTCTTTTAGGAAAAGAGATTCTTCCCTTTCTCATTTGCTTTCAGAAAGAAGAAATCAGTTTGGAAAAGTGATTGCTTGTCTTTTATTTGATGTTCATGACTGTTTTTTGGAAGTATTTTTGGTTTGAAACAAAAGGAAAACACTCTCTTTCCCTCTCGCAAGTAGGCATACTGAACGGTAAAGTGAACATTTTGCACAAGCATATTGCATGGTTTTACTTTTCTGTCAAAACATCATGCATTCACCTAACTGTACAAGTTAAAATTAATGGTAGTTGAAGGTTAAAATTTACGTAGTAACTTGAGTGATAGGTTAGAGACGTGTTCAGGAGTCGTTAAGCGTAGGAGTTGTCGTTATTTGTCAGCATTACATCCTGGGACTCATGCGGTTCTTCCACGTACCGTCGGTATATCAAACGGCCTTTCACGTACCCTTGAGGTATATAGAAAGGTACTTCACATACTCGATTGTATATCAGAAGGCCCCTTGTGTACGGTTATGCATTAGACAGCACTACTACCGATTCGATCTCCCACATACCTTGAGTATATCGGGAGACCCCACTAGGATACCTTATCTATCTGAGAAAAGGCCTTTGGCTATCTTGTTTGGAGCCATACACCAAAAATAGCATTCGAGGAGATTACTATGCACGTACCCTCAAGGTATATCATGAGTGGCACCTTCTTGACAATCCTAGTGAGAGACCTAACTTTTTGAACTCCTCCTATCATTTTAAGTGTACTTGTTTTGACCTATAGCTTGTGTAGGGAAGTTTTTTGGTGTGTTTTCTATATTTTCAAACCCTAGGTTAGATAGGAAATGTACAAACTGGCTAAGTTAAGATAGTCCAGAAGAGTACGGGGCTTGCCACCTAATTTTATTCCTGGTTCAGGAGAAAATCTAATGGAAGCTATCGACCAAGGAGCTGCTACCACCTCCCAAGTGGGAGACAATGTGGTTGCAGAAAGTAGAGTACCATAGTCTTCACACTCACCTCCCTTGGTCCAACAACCTTCTCGGGGAAATACATCGTTCCATTCTCCCATGAAAGGTCATGTTGATGATACGACCTGTCCGAATTTTGGTCCCAATGCTCCATTTTGGGATACACCTATAGGATAGGCCATTGCCTCATTTGGCACCCATGTAAACTCTTCTGAAGATGAAGAAGAATGTAGGCAATACCGTGCTACCATTCTCCATGCACAGGAGATTGACAAGCAGATCGATGGCCTATTAGGCTCGACACCAGCATGTTCCACATCTCTTCCTGTGGGATATCATTCACTGGCCGATTCTATGAGACCCATTGAACCGATTATCAATCGTCCAATAACAACCCACAACCCAGGTCAAATTACCACCCCTATCAGCTCTCATTTTATGTCTGTTCCTTATCCTCCTAGGTATTCTACACCTGGGGCCCAACCTTCAATTCCCATTTTGTCAGTACCTTCTAGTGCCAGGGGGAAACCCCCAGCACGACCTACGTTATCTGACACCGGAATTGTACCTAGTCAAGGGAAAAACTCTAACATAGAACCATCTACAGTTTATGTTCGTCCCACCAATACTAATGTGGTCAATCCCCCATCCAGTTCAGGTCAACCCTTGGAGGCACAACCTGTAATCGTTCAGTCTTCTGGAGGTTATGGTTATCAAATACCTGTAGGTAATCATCCAATCAATCCTACAAGAATGCCTTATGCTAGAATTCCATACCCTAGTAACACTTTTACACCATGGGGGCAACCCAACTAGTCTTACATCCCAGCTATAGGGGGATACCTATACACACTGCGGGAGGTGCCGGAGGACCGCCTTATGGAGATCCTCCCCCTGGGGGACCTAATGGTCCTAGAGGATCTGAAAAATTTCCTCCTTACGGTCTTAGTGGTCCTGTTGGTCCTGGGGGACCTGGTGGCTTTCCTCCTTCTAGCCATGGAGGGTCTGGTGGCCCTCCTCTTAGTGGTTCCGGTGGCTCTGGAGGTTTACCACCTCCTAAAGGCTCCAGAGTTTTACCACATCCTGGGGGCTCTGGAGGGTCTAGTGGTCTATCTCCTAGTGGTCCTAGTGGTCTTAGTGGTCCCGGTGGTCCTGGTGTTCCTCCTCCTGGAGGCCCTAGTGGTCCTAGCGGTCCTAATCTCAAAAATCAACCCCCTGTGGGTAGATATTCCGATGGTTCTTCCTCACAGCAACCTATTTATCAGTCTACTTATGGTCATACTGGTAATTATATGCCATATCAATATTACCAGTATGTGCAACACAACCAACAGTTACCTTTCCTAGCAAATTTGGACTTACCCAATTTGTCCAAGTTGATTAATGACCCCATTCGAGACAATCCCTCATGGCCTCCCATTTTGGTAAAGTTACCATTGGATATTTTAAAATTCGATGGGAAGCAAGGAGACGATCCGAAGAAGAATGTTATGACATTCCACTTGTGGTTTTATTCGAACTCCCTCATGGATGACCCCGTTCGGTTACGACTCTTTTAGCAAACTTTGACCGGTACGGCTGCGAAGTGGTACATTGAACTCCCACAACATTCGTTTGTGGATTTTGGCTCATTGGCAATTGTGTTTCTTACACACTTTTAGCTCCCTATTCATTATGAAGCGGGCACTGATATTTTAACTTCTCTACGATAGAACACCTCCACCCACATTTTGGATCATATTCATGAGTGGAGAAGGAGGAGAAGGGTTATTAAGGCCCCTATTCCGGATCAGTTACTAGCTGATTGGTTGACTAAATCCGTGTTGCCTCCTATTGCCCGAGATGTGGCTATGGTTGGTGTCGTTATCGAAGAGCAGGATATTAGTCGGGCTCAGTACCTAGACTTGGTCTATTCCTAGTCTAGAACTCTTTATGACCTGATTCCTCAAGCTCCTCACCCCAGCACTGATCTTTCCAAGCCACCAGCAGAAGTACCTATTGATGGGATTGTTGGTTCAATCCAGTCCCTTTCCACAGCAAAACCTACCAAGAAAAACCAAACTGCCACTCCTACTCCTTTGAATCCTAAGGTTTCTGTCGAGGTCAATTCTATTCAAAATACTCAAACCTTGGGTAATAAAAAGAAAGGTAAAAATAGAAATAAAAAACCTGGAAACCAACAAGAGAGTCCACAACCAACCAACAGCGATAATGACAAAGGGAAAAGGAAGGCAAAATATCCTTGTCTGCTATGTGGTGGTGATCACTTTTCAAAGGAGTGTCCTCATCGGGACAAAATCTCCCAGTTTTTGAAGTCCAATCCCACACCTGCAATACTTACAGATCCTTTTCCCTCTCAACAACAACTGGTAGACCACTTGTCTAGTCAGGGTAAATCTAGTTCGTCGGAGGAAATTCGTATGATGTCCTCATATACCATCCATCTGCAAACTCGAATTCAGAATTATGATAAACCCACAGATAAGAAAGAAGATCAATCTTCTTCAAGGAAAGTTCCCTCTACCAGTTCTCTGGAATCCTCGTCTACTGTCCCCTTATCTATCGAGAAGCATACTCCAGACATGATTTTGTGCCCACCTAAGAGTACTCTTCGGAAGGCTGTATTTAATCCCAATGCCCAAGCCACTCAATTTTATAATGTAGTTGAAGATCTTGTTAGGCACCTTGTGCGATGTCTACCCTAGAAGTGCTCCAAAGTTGCCCCACATAGTACAAGAACTTGTTGACTGCATTAGGAGCTTCAGACCCGGATAACACAAACTTGATTCTTTTCAATGTTGAGAACTACAAACCTAGATTACCACATAAAATTGCTTTTTAGATCATTACGAAAGTAGTGGGAAAGAAAGTCTTTCGAATGGTACTATATGAAGGAGCTTCGACCTTGGTTTTATCCCTGACTTGTTGGAAGGCTCTTGGCTCTCCCGAGCTTGTCACATCACCTACGACCCTTAAATCCTTTGACAGGTGGGGTTTCCAACCCCATGGTCTCATATCAGCCCTAGCGGTCGAGCTGGGGGGAAAAACCATTTCAATCCAAGTAGAAGTGCTAGATGCCCCTTTAGATTACAACCTCCTCCTAGGAAGGAATTGGTTCTATGCCATGACTGCTATTTCCTCAACAGTATTTTGAACAGTCCAATTCCTGCACCTAGGGAGAATTGTTACGATTGATCAGCTTGATTTCTGTACACCGGATGTTACTACCTCCATGGCTAATAATATCCCCATGTTAGTCCAATCCCCTCCTCCTTACCAGTCGATTGGGGTAGGCATGTTGAAGGATTCATCCCTTATGCGGATTTTTCCATCCACTCCTCCTAGCATGGATACTACGACAGTCCATATTATCGCCTCATCTGATTATGATCCTAAGGGCAGAAATGTTGTTGAGTCCACATGAAGCTATGTATGACACCATTCAAACCTTTTTCGATGATCACATTGATGACCTTCATCTAGTGGCTTCGGATCCTTACCATTTACCATACTGGTTAGAACCTTCTCTTCCAGTTCTAGAATATCTCTCTGAGACTTTTCCTTCTGTTGAGTCCATTATAGAGATCATGAATACAAATGAGCCCATTTGGGAGGATCACCATCATAGATCCATGTTCCTCCCCAACACCAATTCGGTTAGCCATGATTTTGCATCCTTGTTTCCTACTAATATTGTCAACGTTCCGCAAATTCCTATATTGTTGCAAGATATAGATTCTGAAGGAAACCTTTGCAACATTACTTAGACAAACCCGATTGACATATCAACCAAGCCTGATGTTATTGAGCATGTTCATGTTGTGCAGAACTGCTCGGAAAATGAATCTGAAGCATATAAGGCACTTTTTAAGGAATTACGTGATATTTTTGCCTGGTCTTATGAAGAGATGTCGGGGATCGACCCTTCCATTGTGGTCCATGAGATTAAAACTTATCTCATGGCTAAACCTATTAGACAGAAACATAGGCAAGTCCATCCTAGGAAGGCCGCAACTATTAAAGCTAAAATTGAGAAACTTCTCAAAGATGGGTTTATTTATCCCGTACCTCTAACAGAATGGGTATCGAACGTTGTCCCTCTCAATAAAAAGTAGGGCACCATTAGAGTTTGCATCGACTTTAGGGATTTAAATAAATATTGTCCCAAGGACAACTTTCCTACCTCGCATATCGATCAGATTATCGACAACTGTGCTGGAAGTGTCATCTTTTCATTCATGGATGGCTTCTCTGGCTATAATCAGATTGAGATATTACCCTCCGATCAGCATAAGACGGAATTCATTTTCCTGTGGGGAACCTTTGTATATAAGAAGTTACCTTTTGGCTTGAAAAATGCTGGAGCCACGCTCCAGTGCGCGATGTCCTATGTGTTCCATGACGTCAAACATATTGTTGAACCGTACCTTGATGACCTCCCTGCTCACTCACAGCGACGGGAGGACCATCCTAGTCATCTTAGAGACATATTCCTGATATGTCATCATTATAATATAGGCTCAATCCACATAAATGTGTTTTTTGCGTTGAGACGGGACATCTGCTAGGCTTTGTGGTATCCAAAGATGGCATCTGGATTGATCTTTTGAAAATTGCCGCTATTCTTGATCTACCAGCCCCAACCAACCTCCTTGAAATCCAAAGTTTGCAGGGGAAGGAAAACTTTCTCCACCGTTTCGTGTGCAATTTCGGATAGAAAACACACAGTTATATGTGTCTCCTCAAGAAGAACACATCATTCTTCTGGGATGACTAGGCCCAATGCACCTTTGATAATCTTAAGCATGCTCTAACTCATTCACCTGTGATACACCCCCTGGATTATTCAAATAACTTTCTCTTGTATATTGCTGCCTCTGCTACTACCATCGCCATGGTTTTAGCACAGGACAATCTCCATGGTCAGGAGCACGTGATTTATTACTCCAGTAAGAATCTCCTGGATTTCAAAACTCGTTATTCATGTGTGGAAAAGTTAGCATTGGCCATAGTCATTGGTGTACAAAATTTTCGTCACTACATTCTGCTCTGCACTACCACCGTATTGGCAGACCAAAACCCAATGTACTACATACTGACTCGTCAGGTACTCAGGGGCAAGTACTCCTGTTGGATCTTCATCCTTTAGGATTTTGATATGGAGTTTGTCAAGGCCACATCAAAGAAATCCTTGGTTTTTGCATAGCTTATGTGTGATATTCCCTGTGCTACAACAGAATCTGAGCCCGGTGATTCATTTCTGGATGAATTCCTGTTCCTGATTAGCACTACCGATCCTTGGTATGGATATTTGTTGATTTATCTCTAGACCCAACATTTTTAGCCACATTTATCTCGCGATGATTGTCATTGTATCCGTCACGATGTGAAATACTATCTCATCCTGAATGATACTTTGTATAGACATGGGGTTGACTCTATTCTTCGGCGACGCCTCACCCATGAGGAGGCTGAACATGTGTTGAATGATTGCCACTCTAGAGCATGTGGTGGTAATTTATCTGGGATGGCTACAGCCCAGAAAATCCTTCGCGCTAGCTATTTCTGGCCTTTTGTCTTCAAATATTGTCATGAGGATGTTAAGAAATTCCCACCTTGTCAACATTTTTATCCTAAAAAGTGCACCCATCTGACTCCGCTATACCCGGTCATTGCCGTTGGCCCATTCACCAAATGGGGGATTGAATTCATGCATTATAAGCCTACCTCAGCTAGGGGGCATGGTTACATCATCGTAGCCGTTGATTATTTCACAAAATGGGCTGAGGCCATGCCTACATATGCAGAAGATGGTAAGACTGTCGCTCTCTTCTTGTTCAATCATATTATAGCTAGATTTGGAGTTCTGCATTTCATCGTTACTGATCATGGATCCCATTTTCGTAATCAAATGATGGAGGAACTGAGTACCAAGCTAGGTGTTAGCACTCAGAATGTACCCAGGTTGTGAAAAGGTAGATCCCAAGGTAACAGCAAAAACCACTTTAGAATGTATTTCTGACCTAATACAATCAGAGAGGGATCTCTCACTATTTACAAAGTTTTTATACTCAAGATATTCAATCAAAGACACTCAGAAGGTCAGATTTCTGATGGGACAAATAGGACAAGTTTGTTTTAAAGATTTGGTAGGACAGTCATGGAGGAGACCATTGGGCAATGGAGTCAACAATCAGATCTGAAATAGGTTGCAGGAGGTAAGGTTTTGAGGTTTTATGATCAAAGGCAAGGTAGGCACCATTTCCTCAGTCTTGAGGTATTAGCAGGTTGATTAGTAGACAAAGGGAGACATTGCATCAAACATAGCACCTAACTATGGTGAATTCTGCAAGACTTTAGAAGAAAATATTTTGAAAATGCTTGAACAATGGACCTAGAGCATGCAGGATGAATTCTATCCCATAAAAACTAATGCTCAAGCATGAAAGCAAATACAAAATGAAGTGGGAAACAGGATAAACAGTCACATAAAGAAATTACTTACTGAAGAAAAAGATGGCACAAGAATCTCTAATATGAAAAAGATTTTACATTCCTCCTGTGCAAATTTCATTCATTTACTGAAAACATGAAGCCATTACAATGTAGAGTCTCTCTGCTCTTGAAAATTCTCCCCCTAACTATCAATTACATTTTAATTTATATAAGAATAGTCTTTACCTAACTTAGAATTCAAAACCTAACTGAACTCTAAAATAGAAACAGTTACAACAAAGTTTCTCCTGCATATCTCCAATGGTGACAACTGTATGAAATATGGGAGAGGTTTTTATAATTGGACATGTGCCCAACAAAACCCATGTCTTCATTTCTCCATAATAATCTCAATAGCCTTGAAATATTCCTTTGAAGCTGATGACTCATATAATAAAATTGTATATTTTTGGAAAAATGACCTGTAAAGATATTTAAATTTCTCCCAACCTGTGATAACTGTGTAAAAAATGAAGGAGATTTTGGATTATAGGCATGTTAGGAATAAAAAACTCTCTCATTTTTGTCAAATTAAATTCCATTTGTCCAAAACAATTCTTTGAATTTGATGGCTGAAATAGTCCTTTGGAAAACATGAAAACTGGCCTGTACAACTGATGTTGTTGCTGCTGAACCGTAGCACCTGTGTGAATACTGAAAGAGGTTATCATGGATAGGTATGTTGTGAAGAAAATACTCTCCCATTTTTGCAAAATTCATCTTCATTTGATGTAAACAATTATTTTAATTTGATGACTAGAATAGTCATTTCGAAATCTGAACATTGTCCCTCTGAAGATGACTTTGCTGCTCCCAATCTGTAGCACCTGGGTAAAAACTGAGAGAGGATTTTATAGATCATAATGTTCTGATGAAAAATTCTTTCATTTTTTGAAAATTCGTCTTCATTTGCTGGAAACAGGTTGTTGAATAAAATGACTAAAACAGTCATTTTCAGAAAAATATACTAAGTTGCTTGTAAACCTTGAACTGTTTAACTTCATGAATGCTCTCACTGTATATATTTCTGCAACTCTTCTGGGCTGATGTTCCTTTTGGGCTTCCCTTCTGCATTGTTGAATGGTGGCTTCCCTTCTCTTGTTCTATAAAAATCAATTTCCAGCTGACTCTTTATCCCCGCCATTTTCCCTGTCATCGAAAATAAGTAAAAGTTTTGAGTTTGGAAATATGGTGGACTATCTCTTCTCTTCATCACACAGCACACAAATGAAATTATTTTTAAAACCAAGTCAACTTTATTCTTAAATAATGGTCTATTCCGGAGCCTCCTTTGGGCGGTTTTTTCCAAACTGCTTTTGCCCGCGGAATTCACCAAAAGTTACCACGTGGACATTCCGCTACCACCTTTCCAAATTAACCCTCATGCAACTTTCAGCTCCGGATCCATCCGTGACCATCGATCTATTTCACCTTTAATTCTCCGCTGTCAGATCAGGTGACACGTACTCCTTTCTGCCAGGCTCCTTTTTTTTATCAATCGTGCAAGTTCACTCTCCGGAAATCATAATAGCCGTTGATTTAATTCACCTTTATTTCCTAGCCGTCGGATCAACTTTACACATATAAAATCTGCTGAGCCCTTTTGTTTTAATTAACGCGCAACTTTACTCTCCGGAAATAATATTACCCGTTGATTTAATTTTCACTTTTTACATTAGCCATCGGATTATTTTATGTGGTAATGTTTTGATTATATCTTAAGAAAGGTAATAAGCCTTGTTTAGCGCGTAAACCTTCATTAAAATTTGGTTTGGTGAATAAAGGCAACTTTTTGAATTTGGAGAAATATTCAAAATTATTAATTTTTGAATATAAATAAAATAAAATCTTTATAAAACCCATTTTGTAGATTTCATTCAAAAATTAATAGGATTTTTTGCCCCATTTGTGAAGAAATTATTTCTAAAATTCCATTAACTCCTCTTCTTTGCCAACCTGGAAATAGCTTTAATGAGAAAACTTTGGAAACCAACTCAATCACCCATGAGAACTTAAAATTTTGAAGGAAATAGGACCAATTACCAAAAACAAATTCAGTGCTAACAACTGGCTCCAACTAGGGATGCTATCCTCCCTGCGAGGTAGCAAAGAACCCCGTAGACCAGGTGCCAAATCCATTGGGTTTCTCTTAATATTTCTCTGAAATCCTCAACCTGTTTTGAACTGAACCATCCACTGAAACCATTTCGCAATCAAATCCCACTCTGTCAACCTGTAACCTGTAGCTGAATTGCACTTGAAACTGAAACCAAACTGAAAACTGCTGAAATAAATGCTCGTCATGTCGAGCTTATTCATGCCTACCTATCCTACTTAACTAAGCACAAATTCCCAATCAAGAAAAATCTGACTTCCAATGAAGCCAATCAAGCAATTTATCCAATAATTCCATTTCTTCCTCATGCTTGATCGAAATTAGAACATAAGAACAAAATAGAAATAGGTTATGATGAAAAATTTGTCCTTTGCTGCAAACATATAACCAACTACTCCATCTGAAAAATTTATCCATGTACTCTGCTACTGGATCATAAAAAACATGACAAATTTTGAAACACTCAATCACTTGTTTGTAATGACAAGGCTATCCAAAAAGTAACTCCTCTTGCATACTGTCAAACCGATCTTTAGAAGAGCTTTGAAAGGAATTCTCATGATTGTTTTTCAATGATATATCAGCAACTTCATTTAATATTTCTACATCTACAACTCCTTTCTTCTCAAGCGCTTCAAGAGGAATATCATTTTGTTCAACAAGATTAAGCAGAAAGTTGTCTTCTTGACAAAATGTTTCTGAATTGGAAAGATTTAAAGAAACATCCCATTGAGAGTTCTCATCTCCTTCTTGATCTCTTTGTTTATTGCACGCTGTTGTTTCTTTCACATACTGAGATTGATGGCATGATTTCTCTTCCTTTTCATTATATATAAGTAGGCTAAAATTTTCTTTAAAACCATCACTAACATAATTTTCAACAAGCTGACCACAATCATCAGAAAAACCATCAAGAGTATAACTGTCTTCTTTCACATCAATAGGCTAATCATCTTCATGCTTGTATCTTTTTTCCAATTCTAATCCAAGGGCTGATTTCTCTTTAATTGTATTTTCAGAAAATAAATAGGTGGAGGGAATGTAAGACTGAAAATTTGTAGAATCAGAATTCTTTATGTAATCACCCACAGAAGCATTAGAATTTAGAGGAAATTGCTGCTGCAAAAAGGAATTTTCTGATTGGGAATAAGCAGCCTCATCTTGAAACAAAACTTCGGAAGTTGAATAATATGAAGACGGGTTTGATTGAACATCCCAACTTCCTTCTTGGTCACACAAAGAATGACAAGACTGCTGCAAATTATCATCTACTTCAGGAAAAGAAATGTAGCTGCTTGAATCAGAGTTTTAGCTCATGTCTCTTTCAGTAGAGGAAGAAATTATTAACTGCTGAGATTTTTCTTGAATGTGAGATAGCTAATTTGTGTTTCTTTTTTCTGAAATGGGTTCTCATATAAAATTTCTAAAAGCTCTTCATCCATTAAATTATCATCACTATACATGTTTTCCAAATCTTCAATGAAAGATTTAGCATGCATACAACAATCTTGAACCAGCAACAAGGAGGGGTATTGGTTTTTGTAATGTTCATGAAATACTATATGAAAATCAGTAAGGGAAAATAAACTTTCTGATGGAAACCCTTCATACCTTGACCTTGCATCTCCTTCTAAAGTAGCCATGAACATTTTCATTAAAGAATCCTCATGCAATTTAACTCCCAGCTTATGTATATGCATATGAAATCTAACCAAATGAAGGGCAGCATCATCATTCTTTTGATCTTTAAACTTTGGAAGACCTGTTTGCCAATCCACTTTAGGTATTCGATTTGGAAAACCAGGAATGTGAGCACGATTCATAGGAGCATACCTTGCAGACAAAGAACTCATCTTGACAAATGAATACACTGAATCAACTCTTCAAACTTTACAATCTTTTGACAGTGGAGTCGCCATAGGAATTCTGAAAACTGGATTCTTCAAAGATGGAGTCGCCAGGTGAAAGATGCACAACCTTGCTGATATCTGACTATCGTTCACCATCAACAATCAAATCTGAAACTATGTCGTTCATACCCAGGGAAGATTTGAACCTTCGTTCCCCGGCAACGGCGCCAATTTGTTAGCACTCAGAATGTACCCAGGTTGTGAAAAGGTAGATCCCAAGGTAACAGCAAAAACCACTTTAGAATGTATTTCTGACCTAGTACAATCAGAGAGGGATCTCTCACTATTTACAAAGTTTTTATACTCAAGATATTCAATCAAAGATACTCAGAAGGTCAGATTTCTGATGGGACAAATAGGACAAGTTTGTTTTAAATATTTGGTAGGACAGTCATGGAGGAGACCATTGGGCAATGGAGTCAACAATCAGATCTGAAATAGGTTGCAGGAGGTAAGGTTTTGAGGGTTTATGATCAGAGGCAAGGTAGGCACCATTTCCTCAATCTTGAGGTATTAGCAGGTTGATTAGTAGACAAAGGGAGACAGTCCATCAAATAGAGCACCTAACTATGGTGAATTATGCAAGACTTTAGAAGAAAATATTTTGAAAATGCTTGAACAATGGACCTAGAGCATGCAGGATGAATTCTAGCCCATAAAAACTAATGCTCAAGCATGAAAGAAAATACAAAATGAAGTGGGAAACAGGATAAACAGTCACATAAAGAAATTACTTACTGAAGAAAAAGATGGCACAAGAATCTCTGATATGAAAAAGATTTTACATTCCTCCTGTGCAAATTTCATTCATTTACTGAAAACATGAATCCATTACAATGTAGAGTCTCTCCCCTCTTGAAAATTCTCCCCCTAACTATCAATTACATTTTAATTTATATAAGAATAGTCTTTACCTAACTTAGAATTCAAAACCTAACTGAACTCTAAAAATAGAAACAGTTACAACAAAGTTTCTCCTGCATATCTCCAATGGTGATAGATGTATGAAATCTGGGAGAGGCTTTTATAATTGGACATGTTCCCAACAAAACCCATGTCTTCATTTCTCCATAATAATCTCAATCGCCTCGAAATATTCCTTTGAAGTTGATGACTCATATAATAAAATTGTATATTTTTGGAAAAATGACCTGTAAAGATATTTAAATTTCTCCCAACCTGTGATTACTATGTAAAAAATGAAGGATGTTTTGTATTATAGGAATGTTAGGAATAAAAACCTCTCTCATTTTTGTCAAATTAAATTCCATTTGTCCAAAACAATTCTTTGAATTTGATGGCTGAAATAGTCCTTTGGAAAACATGAAAACTAGCCTATACAACTTATGTTGTTGCTGCTGAACCGTAGCACCTATGTGAAAACTGAAAGAGGTTATCGTGGATAGGTATTTTGTGAAGAAAATATTCTCCTAGTTTCACAAAATTCATCTTCATTTGATGTAAACAATTGTTTTAATTGGATGACTAGAACAGTCATTTCGAAATCTGAACATTGTCCCTCTGAAGATAACTTTGCTGCTCCCAATCTGTAGCACCTGGGTAAAAATTGGGAGAGGTTTTTGTAGATAATAATGTTCTGATGAAAAAATTCTTTCAGTTTTTGAAAATTCGTCTTCGTTTTCTAGAAATAGGTCGTTGAATAAAATGACTAAAACAGTCATTTTCAGAAAAATATATAAGTTGCTTCTAAACCTTGAACTGTTTAACTTCATGAATGCTCTCACTGTATATATTTCTGCAACTCTTCTGGGCTGATGTTCTTTTTGGGCTTCCCTTCTGCGTTGTTGAATGGTGGCTTCCCTTCTCTTGTTCTATAAAAATCAATTTCCAGTTGACTCTTTATCCCCGCCATTTTCCCTATGATCGAAAATAAGTAAACGTTTTGAGTTTTGAAATATGGTGGACTGTCTCTTCTCTTCAGCATGCAGCACACAAATGAAATTATTTTTAAAACCAAGTCTAAAAACCAAGTCAACTTTATGCTTAAATAATGGTCTATTCCGGAGCCTCCTTTGGGCGGTTTTTTCCAAACTGCTTTTGCCCGCGGAATTTACCAAAAGTTACCACGTGGACATTCCGCTACCACCTTTCCAAATTAACCCTCGTGCAACTTTCAGCTCCGAATCCATCCGTGACCGTCGATCTATTTCACCTTTAATTCTTCACCGTCAGATCAGGTGACACGTACTCCTTTCCGCTAGGCTCCTTTGTTTTATCAATCGGGCAAGTTCACTCTCCGGAAATCATAATAGCCGTTGATTTAATTCACCTTTATTTCCTAGCCGTCAGATCAACTTTACACATATACATTCCGCTGAGCCCTTTTGTTTTAATTAACGCGCAACTTTACTCTCCGGAAATAATATTACCCGTTGATTTAATTTTCACTTTTTACATTAGCCATCGAATTATTTTATGTGCTAATGTTTTGATTATATCTTAAGAAAGGTAATAAACCTTGTTTAGCACGTAAACCTTCATTAAAATTTGGTTTGGTGAATAAAGGCCGCTTTTTGACTTTGGAGAAATATTCAAAATTATTAATTTTTGAATATAAATAAAATAAAATCTTTATAAAACCCATTTTGTAGATTTCATTCAAAAATTAATAGGATTTTTTGCCCCATTTGTGAAGAAATTATTTCTAAAATTCCTTTAACTCCTCTTCTTTGCCAACCTGGAAATAACTTTAATGAGAAAACTTTGGAAACCAACTCAATCACCCATGAGAACGTAAAATTTTGAAGGCAATAGGACCAATTACCAAAAATAAATTCAGTGCTAACACTAGGGTTTCGTCATGAAAACTCTACATCGTATTATTCGTAAGCTAATGGTCAGGTAGAGGCCATTAATAAATTTTTGAAAACTATGCTTCGTCGGATGGTTGGAGATCATAAATCCAACTGGCACCACATTCTTTTCTCTGCTCTTTGGGCTTATCGGACTTCTATGAAAACAACTACTGGTTTCACGCCATTCCAGCTTGTCTATGGAATCGAAGCTGTCTTGCCGATCCAATGTCAGATTCCATCTTTACAACTTTCCGTCGAACTTCTCCCAGACACTTCCACAGAGGAAGAAAGATTTTTGTACTTGAGTAACCTTGACGAGACTCACAGAGATGCTACCTTGGCTAATGAGGCACATAAGAAACGCGTTAAGGCACAGTATGATAAATCCGTCCAACCTCATGTCTTTAATGAGGGTGACCTAGTCTTGACTTATGACCAGAGATATGACAAACTAGAGAAGGGTAAGTTCGAGTCCATGTGGTATGGACCTTTCGTTATTTCTAAGGTGTTAGAGAAAGGAGCTTATGAGCTCGTTGATTATGATGGAATCCCTTTGGGGCAACCTTGCAATGGGTTGTACCTGAAAAGGTAGTATGCCTAGGTTTTCTTTTATAGTATCTTGTATATATGTATATTGATTGACTTTCAGTGTGCTTTTAGTATTTTCAAGATGGTTTTGATTTTTAGTGTCTACATCTATTTATACCATGTTTTGGTCATCCAAATGGCTTTCTATGGCTTCGCTGATGGTGCTTGTCGCCACACCTTGAATCTCGTCTCAGCTACTTCGGTCCTCTATTCCCCAGCTGAAGATTTGGTCAATTCAGGAGCGGTTTGCATAGGTCCGGCTACTAATAACATCACGAATATGAATTAGTCATCGGTCTTCTGACTGAAGCTACCTCCCAAGATGTTCGTGATCTAGTAGTATTGATGGACTCACAGCTCGTGGTTTGTCATGTAAACCATGTTTACACCATTAGAAACCCGGTGCTCCTCTGCCTCTTTCGGAGGGTACGTTTGCTAGAAAGATCATTTGAAACAATTACTTATAGGAATATCCCTAGGGAACATAATGTAGTTGCTAACTCATTGGCTAATTACATCCTAGATTGGCATATTTCCCATTCATGACGTTAAATCAAACCTGGTACATTGTAAATAAACATTCAAAGACACATAAAACTCATAGAAAATGCATTTTCCCATTTGAAACATATAAACATCGTGTAAAAGTATGTATATATATATATACGAAAAAGTTTACAAAAAATAGGTCCCGAGACCTCATCTGAAGCATGTAGGTTGTCAGGCAAAATCATCATACAAAATCCTGAAGCTGTCAGCTTTCAGTACATATCTCACACACTAGTAGTGCTCGTGATAGCACATCACTGCTCGAGCTACCCTATGTAGCAGCCTACTGAATCGACCTGGTACTCCCGCTGTGGATCTCTGATATCTCGTCGGGAGGTCATCTATGTCAGCATCTGGGATATCCAAGGTCAACCTCTCCTAGTTCTCCTCCAGCTCCCCAGTGATATCATCACCCTGTGGTATGAAGCGGGCTCCGGCTCACCTATCCAATGGAGATGCTCCTCCAGGTCTCGCTACTCCAACATCTGCATGAGAATATACAAGTCTCATCACTTAACATAAAAAATATAAAACTTTAAAAAACATAAAAACATTTTGTCTATTTTAGGGTTTCTTGCTTCTTACTGATATCACCCCACTATCCACCAGGTGGGAGTGGTAGGTCAGGATCTTTGATGAAGTCTGTGCCTGCGTAAGCATAATCCTCAACCATGAGGATCTGATCTCGTAGCCATCTGAAGAACGGATCATCGAAATTCATCCTTCCCCTACCCGCTCCTGTGTGAGCCATGACCTAGACCCACCTCAACATACGGGGGTCCCGTGCTCTCAAACTCCAGAAGACCACCTGAGGTCTCATCTGTGGAACCTGCTCAAAGAAGAAGCAGGCTAAAATGGAACCAAAGTCAAACTACTTTAGCTCTCCCTGCCGACACTTACTCAGTTGATCTTTGAATATTGGAAGCATGGCTTCCACCTAGTTGAACACCATGGGTGCCATGGCCTCTATAGCATACAGCATGTGTGCCCTGGAAGCCTGGTGCACACCTTGACTCCTGGACACCCTCTGCATGGTAAACAGAATAGTCCATAGAGCCCTATCCATCACTGCCTTAATGGGGATCTTCTTCCCTGATGTACCTGTCCCTGGTGCACAGTGTCGATCTATAAGCTCTCTGGTAGTAATGTCCCCACCACGGGAACCTGTCAGAGAGATGGGGGCACCTCGTCTCGAGAGACCAGTCAGGAAGTAGATATCCTCTACCTCCACTGTAAGTATATGGTCCCCCACCTCGATGTACTACTGCTCTGGATTCCACATTTGCAGTATGTGTTCCAGTAACCGTTCATGAGACACCATGCTTGGGGTCCGAAAGAACTTCAGGATCCCACAGTCCGGTAATGCGGCAATACAACCCACATTTCTCTTGGTAGCAGCATCCTCATTGTCATGCGTTCTTTCTTTCCATATCACCATGTTTTGAGCAACCTAGACCTGCCAAAAACAATAATGGTATGCATTAGAATCATCCTTAAATCATTGAAAATCAAAAGAATGAAGTTATATTTCCCATACTATTAGTTTAAGTTATCCATGGTCAGCACCGCTTGTGCACTGTTGGAGAAAGGAGGTGGCACCGCCTGTCCACTGTGTTATTGGCGCGGTTCTCGGGCGGTACCGCATATCCCACAAGGGGTAGCTGCAGTGCCCCAATTTTGGGTTTTAGGGCTTGCCATATGGGCCCAAAACTCCACCAAATCTCAAAATAAATGCTATGAAATGAAAGATAAGGGTCTTAGATGTTACCTACAACTAACGATGCTGAAAACGGACGGTGGGAACTCTCAGTATCAGCTATGGAAGATTTGCCTAAGAAAATGCTCCAATTGCTCTCTGCTAGAGGTAAATAGTGAAATGATTTGATTTTTTACTATTTACTTGACTTATATAGGCATTTTTGGTTCCGACTTACTATAGTTTTGATATAAAATCATATTTTATTCAAAGTTTATCTGTTGTAATCCCTTAATGCCGGTCTTAAATGCATTTAACACTTGTTTTTGAGTCGTTTGCAGGATAAGAGAACTTTAGTAAGAATCTTTGAAGGTTTGTTTATGGATTTTTCGCACTTTCACAAAACAGAAAAGGTCGTTGAGCATTTATTACAACACTTTGTCATGCTCATTAAAATCTAGTATCAAAGGTCTGAGTCCATTTCAAGTTTGTTTCCAGGCTCGTAAAAATCAACATTATGTAAAGAAGCGTCATGGAGTCCTCTTTTCACCTCTTTTTCAGGCTCCTTAAAAATGAAAAAGTCGTCAAGTCCATTTTCGATTATTTCCAGGCTCGTAATATATGACATTGTGTAAAGAAACCTCATGGAGTTCTCTTTAAACCCTTTTCAGGCTCCCTAAATATGAAAAGATCGTCGAGCGATCTTGGCTTCTTCACGCTCGTTAAAGTATCTAAAGAGTCGTCCATCCGATGGTAGGTTATCTCTTTTTTAGTTCGAATAGGACTATTTACGAAAAAGGAACACTCCAGCCAATCATCACTAGAAGAGTTCTCTAAGGTATGATTTTACACTTTTTCGAGCCTTAGAGACTAAATCATACGAAAAAGGACCCCTTTGGAGTCTTCTTCCGTATTCATTCAGACTCTCTAAACATGAACGATACTGAGTTTTCTTGCAGTAGACTCATTAAATTAAACATTGAGAGACCTGTTCTAGGAACAAACCCCTCCTCTCTATCAGGGTCGTAAAACATATGAGTCTGGACTTGTCTTCTGACAAGCTATATCGAGTGTTTGTTACCCTCTTTGAACTCGTAAAACTGAAAAGAGGCACTCATCAATCGTGATGGGGGAAATGGGAAGGGAATCATTTTGGAAATAATGGCAGTCGTTTGTCATTACCTTTGAACATGGCACTTGTCTGCACAATCATGTCAGTCAATTGGGTATTTAGCTAATCTCCGTGACTATCCACTTTCATGAGTCATGTCACTCCTTTGAGTCTTTCAAAAGAATGCACTGTCCACTGTCGCATTGTGTATATGTCCTGTTCAGTCATGCTGCCAAGTCTTTTGTCGTGTCGCCCGATGTTCAAAGGGGATTTTAAGAATTTTTTCCTCAGCAGTCTACACAACCTTTGTGTCAGTATCTTTGAGTTAGCCATATGGTTACTACATTCACATCACTCCAGAACTATGTTCCAAGTTTCATGTCGTCGATGTGGGACTCATCATGGCCCTCCTTCGACGAGACTATTCCCGTCGACATCAGCTCATTATCCGAGAAATAGTCTTAGAAACAATATTTGGTACCTTGAGATATGTATGCATTAATGACGGATTCTCTCACTCTCAACATAGGTTCACAACATTGACCTTTGATCGATAGAATCGATTGGGTGTTCGACATCAGGACATCTATTCACATTCAGTAGATTGTACTAGAGTACCTTGGGAATCATTGACATTAATGGTGATCTCCCTTGCACTTGTTAACGATTCACATCATTGGCTGGTAATCAAGTGGTTTCTACCATGTTTGACTTCATATCATTGTAATCACATGGATAGAATCGCACTTTGTGAAAGACAAGACGAAGACCCTGGGTATTTGTTCAAAAGCGCTCATTGCTTTTTCCCTAGGTTGCGATGGAGTTTTGTATATCTAGCATGGATCCACATTTGTATGGTTGTGTCTATGCTCAAATTCATGTCTGTATGACATAGATCTACGTTGTATGTCTGGTAGATATGTCCAAGTTTGAGTCCTCTATCACATGAATCTACACTGTATTCTAGTAGCCATGCTTGTTTATTCCTCTCATGGATCTGCCTTGTATTGGTCTACAACCATGAGTTTGGTTACTTGTGTCTATGAGTCAACATACTGATGTACTACAGATGCCTACTTGACGATATGCTCCGATCGAGCCAACATTTTCTTCTCGTAGCAACGACTTGTTCTCTCAAAGCTCTTGTTGATTGTATCCCTCTAAGACTCATGCTTTAGGGGGCATCCTGTTATACCAAAATCCTATCACCATCATGTGATAAGACATTTGACATACCTACTTGCCCTGAATCCGAGCTCTTGGAGTGGAAACTCATGGTTATTATCAACCTTCCATGAAAATTCCCAACACCGCACTTCCTATTTGACAACAAAGAGAGAAGCATTAGGAATGGTTTTTGCACTACATAAGTATCGACATTACCTACTAGACAACCCTTTCATCTTTTATACCAACCACCAAGCCTTAAAATACCTTGTAAACAAACCCTTACACCATGGGAGAATTTTTCGATGGCTAATACTTTTCCAAGAATTTGAATTTGAAGTCGTTGATAGACCAAAAAAATTAAATGTCGGACACAACCACTTGTCATGAATCGACACAAGAGAGGAGCCGACAGGAATCGAAGACGAACTACCGAATGCACACTTATTTTGAATAGAAGCAGTCCTAGCAGACTTAGAGGAAATAGCTCAATTCTTAGAAAATGGTTAAGCACTAGAGGGCATGAGCACGAAAAAAAAACAAATCTTAGCCATGAAAGCTGCACCATATAGCCTCATAAATGGATTTTTATATAAAATGGGCCTCGACGACATCCTCAAAAAATGTGTATTAGAACACGAAGGAGATAATATCAAGTACAAAGCACACTATGGACCAGCAGGAGGACATTTTCAAGTAGACACAACTACCAAGAAAATCCAATAGTCAGGGCTATGGTGGCCAACACTATAAAAAGATTATAAAAATTTTGTGAGCTAATGTGACAGATGTCAACGACTGGGTCAACCTCTGCCTAATACAAAAATTCCATTAATATCATTAAACCCAAGATTGACATTTGAAATTTGGGCCATTGACTTCATAGGACCATTCTTGATAACAATAAAAAGAACAGGTGCAAGATACATAATAACTGTAGTAGAATATGTAACCAAGTGGGCAAAAGCAGAGCTTGTCGACACATGTTCTAGTGAGATAGATGCTAAATTTATCTACGAAAATATAATTACTAGATTTGGATTCCTAATAACCCTAATCAGTGACCAAGGTTCACACTTTATTAACAAAACCATCAAAGCACTGACAGACTAGTTCAAAATAGACCACCGACGTAGTACAGCTTATCACCCTCAGTCGAATGGAGAAATCAAGGAATTCAACAAAACATTAATAAGGGGCCTAAAAAAAATATGCAACACTGACAAAGATGATTGGGACGAAAAGATACCTGCAGTACTATGGGCTTACAGAACAGCATACAAGCATTCGACCAAACAAACACTGTTCTGACTAGTCTATGGCCAAGAAGCAGTTGTTCCACTACATTTTTTACAGCAAACACCTATCATAGCAGATATTTTACATGTCGATGTCAAAGAAGGCAGGAAGGATCGACTGATGCAATTAAGCAAGCTAGAAGAACACCGACTGCTCGCTTTGCAACATCAATAAATCGAAAAACAGCAACAGAAGTCTTGGCATGATCGCAATATCAAAAACAAAAATCTGTCGGTAGGGGACCTAGGCTTACTATACAACAGTCGAGTAAAAAGAAAACTCAAAAAGTTACATACATAATGGATGGGACCTTACGTTGTCGAAGAGATTCATGCCAATGGATTAGTCTGACTAAGGATGTTACAAGGCATAATTTTTTGGAAACTTGTTAATGGTTCCCGACTAAAATTATACAAAAATTAAAACATGTTCAAAAAAAAAAGAGAGAGAAAGACATACATATAACGATCATAACTGTCAAACAAAAACTATAAAAATCTAAAAAGACTAAAAACAACAAAATAGAACCAACACCAAGGATGACAGCAAACTTTGAAAAATATAATAACCAGCACTTCGACAACTGACACCAAACACATCAACATACTGCCATCGACCGCTCGCATGATTGACATCAACTAGTGACCCCGAAGGTCAAATCACGCCTTCATGACTACGGTCAGAAGGAGCGCCAAAATCAAAATGCCATTAACGCAAACTCCAGAGATCACGCTGGACCATCACTTCCGCCATTAATACATCCATCGATAGAATTGTCACCCACCCCACCTATAAATACTGAACTAGAAAAAGATCATTTACCGTATTTAAAAGAGATAGAACAATTCAACACTAAGAAAATTGAGAAATGAGAACCTGTAAGACAAGTCGACCAAGAGAACGACGAGATGGCCCCAAAGAAAACTAGAGCCAAAGCTGTAAAAACAAAGGAATTTCAATCTGTCGAAACCCCATTCATGAAACGACTAAGAAACATCAAGAACGCCAAGGTACAAGAAACCTCATGGGAAAAAAATTGGGCTGAAATCAAGGAATGGGCCTATGTCAACAAGAAACAGAAACCAGAAGTAGCGAAGATAAACCATAGCTCCATTATGAACTACATGAACACATCGTTCATGGCAAGTTTTGGAGGAACAAAAGAAACCGCGGTAAAATTCATTATCAGTCGGCACCACAACGAAAAATTTTACTTCGACAGGCCAGTAGAAATCTCTAGTGAAGTCATATACAAGATAACTGGTCTCTCAAACCAAGGCGACCCAGTCCCTATTGGTATAAAAGAAGGACTGGTAGAACGATTAACTGGAACACCTTCAAGAAAGAACTCAAAAGGGCTAATGATCAGTCAGATACAAGCCCGGACGTAGCAAATCGTGGCCAAAATCATAGCAACAAGACTCACCATAGAAACGGGACTCTGAATCTCGACATGCTAGAAGCAGTAGACACAATATCAGAAACATGAAAAGTGTACAGATGGGCTCAGCATGTCGCTGACATGCTCAAAAATATCTGTGAGAAATGTCAAAAGTTGGGTGGGATCATAAGGTTCCCATCTCTGATAATCTGGATAGTGATGTACCATTTGTGCCTAGTCAGGGACAAATAGTTCCAAGAACCACACAAATTCCACATGTGGAGGTTCAATCCATTTTCACAGACCAAAACATTGAAAGAATTAGCAAACAGAAAAGTACTGTTGGAAAACTAGTTCCAAAACTTAAAAATACAGACGACCATATGGAGGGTGCCTCAGAACATCCAAAGAAGTATGCCGAAAATAGCACACATCCAACTAGAACTCAACCACACTGCAATCTAGTATATACAGGGAGACAAAGCAAAATCAAGACCTCTCGACCATTACCCAACAGTCGAAGATATTTTCCAAGAGCTAGCCTGACAATCAAATACAAAATTGTCAATACCAGCAAAGGTTAAAGAAGTAAACCTAACAATGGAAGAACCATTAACTAACTAGGAGAAGGAAGAGGACTATGAACTTCAACTGTATATCAGCACCTCCGTGTTGGAAGAGACACCAACAAACTGCAAATAATAATTGTACCACCATCGACCCAAAGGGGAAATACACCGATGGAGCAGCAGGTAACCAAACCAGTTGAGAAAAGTATCAGTGCTACCAACCAACAGGAGGGAGGAGAAGGACTAGATGAAGACATTGAATCTGACTACCCAGAATATGCTATAACCAAAGACAAAATCAGAAAACTGGCAAGGGAAATAGCAGCCGCAAGAAAAATGACAACTCAGGAAAAAGGAAAGTGGAAGTGCAAGCTTATCCTCTCAGAATCAGAAGATGAAGACGAACTAGTAGCTACAGCCATCGACATCATAGAAGATGTTGTAGCGAACAAAGTTCTGGTTGAGATGCAGTTCAGACACTTCGTCGAAACAAGAGCAAAGCAAGTTCGACTGAAAAAGGTAAAAAGTACAAACACTTCAACGGGTAAAAACATTGTCGACCTAGTGTCTACACCTCCACCCCCATCTCCAACCCAGATTACACAGGAAGACAATCCACAGATAACCACCATAATCCTACTCGACATTTTCAAAAATACTATGCCATAAACCCTAAAAGAGAGGTTCGACCAGGATGGCGACTTCCAAGCATTCATTGAAAAATTACCTGAACTACTCACCTCTACCCAGAATATTACCACCAAATGTCCACTAATTGAAGCTAGTGGATCAAGGTAGATCTTCCCCCAACAAACTGGACAAATACCCCAGAAACCAAGATCTATGGGAATTATCAAGTCGACATTCTTGAGGAGCCCCGACTAAACATCTCAAGTTGTCGCAAGGCGCACTTCATCCTTTATCCCTCTCGACATCCCACGCCCTCCATTAGCCAATGAGCCAGCAAGAGATGTGGAAGAATATAACCTAGAAGATATCAACTGGGTGATCAACAACCTATTCTCTAACGAACCAGATGATTCACCACCAGAATTCAAGAACCCAACATCGACTACAAATATCCATACTACACCAATTACACCCAACCATTCACCATCTCCACCACCATTTCCCAATCTAGAACCTCTAACCAACCCTGAACCATCTATACAAAATCCTCCAGATACACATCCAGTTGCAGATCTTATTCAAGAGAGTCAGCCAGAAGTTACACCAACTGTGGAAGATCAGCAACCACAAGTTCCACTGACCATAGAATATCAACCACAAGAGAATCCACCACTGGAAGATGCACATGCACAACATCAGACAGATCATCATAAACACAAGAGAAAAAGAGATAGAAAGAAGGAACACCATAAAGATTCATAGTCAATTACATTGGTCCACATTAACCAACTTGGATCGACTACTGCAGTCAACACATCAAAGGTAAGAGATGGAGAGTTGGGACAACTCTTAGAAACTCTAGCCACTGAGGCAAAAACAAGAAGCCAGATCAGACGTAAGGAGCTCAACAATAGTAAGAATGAACAAATCGAGTTCTTTTCAAAATACAGAAAACTAGTTCAGATGGTAATACCAGGACCTCTAGAGGCCGACACTGACAAGCCACTAGAAAAAGCATATCAACTATTTGAGAGTGTGGTGGAGACCCTACAATTGCATCTTCTTAATACAAAAGAAGATAAAAGATAAGAGACATCCAGACTATTAATGCAACAATACATAGCATTCTCAGAAGCTTACAAAGTGCTGCAAGACCACTTAGAAGAATTCGTCATTACAGAAGGGGTACTCCGTGATTGTCCTACTTATTACGGACAAGTATTTCAACAGACCCAACAGACTCGAGAACAAAATCAAGCATTGGAAAGGAGAAAAAGCACTGAAGAAGAACTAAGAAATACAATACAAGATCAAATTATACTGGAGACAGCCAAACTACAGAGACTAGAAAGACAAGCACACCAGTGGGTACAGCAAGCACTCCCAAGCTTGGAGAAACCATATACCATCTGCCCACAGATGAAAAGATTATTAGAAGCAGCAAAAGAAAAATATCAATTCTTGGGACCCGGCATGGAAAGTATATCAGACCTTTCCATCTAGGAGAAGATGTTAACCTTATCAAGCATCACAACATTGACCATCGACATCCATAAAGCACTACAAAGTTGGACAGAGTTTCAACATCAACTGGCCGTTACTACAGAAGCAATCATTGAAGTATGCATACAAAAACGAACAACCATCCAACTACATAGCCCCTAAAAACAAACAATAAAGTAACTATCTCAGACAATAGAAATTTTGAGTACCTCCCTTGTTTCTTCGGGGTGAACAAAGATTTTGTTCCTCGGGGAGATGTTGGAGGAGCTAGTCGGTGAGCCGACTAATCGAACAACTGACTAATTAGAGATTAGGTCAGCCGCATAAGGTCATGTCAGTTGATCGAACTGACAGGTAGTTACATATAACTATTTTGTAAATCATATATATTAGGTTGTTAAGCCAGTTGAGAACTCGGTTCAGTTCCGTGTTTTGTATGGACCCTCATGATATAATATAATCTATTATTCTACATCTATGTTCTTATCTCTTGTCTGTTACATCTGTATGATTCAATGTGTATTATTGGTAACCCTCTGTGATCTGTGAGATTACAACAATAGTTGAAGGGAGTGAGAGGTTCTACTGAATGAGCCATTTTGGATGCAGTAAGGAGGACTGAGCTGCTATAGCGAATGCAATGAGAAGAAAGGGCTGCTTGTAGTGAATGCTATGAGAAGAGTTAATAACCTGTCACACAATAAAACATACAAAGTAAGGTAAACTACCTACACATTTCAGGTTTTCATCACACCCAGCATAATTGATCAAGCAATCTTGATCAACAATTCCTTAACTTAGGGTATTAAGTGGTAAACCTTCTGCTTCTAGTGCAGAGTAGGAATGGAGCAAATTGCTCAAAAAATGATCCAGCTAGAGATCTAAGGAGTAGATGTGCCTTGTCCACTGAGGCTCTGATACCATATTAAATTGAGCACATAGATCTATGCACAAACACACAACTCACAAGATAGATCACACAATTTACTCAGTTATTGAAGAATGAAACAATGCAAAAATGGCTTGCAGCTGTGAATGCTTTTCATTAATCAAAGAGTAATTAGATAATAATTACAATGAAGTACAATGGATAAAGAGCCACAAGCAATTCGAATCCACATGAGGAAAATCAAATTAATTAGACTCTACTTGACTGTAGGTTACTAAGACCTTGTCTAAATCATTATCGGAGGACTCAATAGTTAACTGACCTTGTCTAAATCATTATCAGAGTTCATTGGAGTTCTAAAACACAACTGAAGTGACTAATTTAGTGTTGACTAAGGCTAACTAACTGTGGTAGGTGAGAAATGTGCCCCTCCTGCATGCAGCCATGAAAACCTAGTGCTAACTGAATGTAGAGGACTAGAACTGAATGTAACTGACTCCTAACTAAGCTTGACTAGTCACCAACTCAACTCAACTGACCTTGGTTGGTATCAGTACTCCCAGTTGCTCCTAAATTGTAGGAATTGGTCTAGGAGGCTCCTAAACTGATGCATGAAAGTGTAATCAGTGGTAGTAGGCCTCAATTAGTGTTCCCCACACTTTAGTAACTGAAACATGTGCCCTAATTAGGCCAAGTGGACCCAATGGTGCTAGTGACTAAAAATAGACTCGATGGACTCCCAATTTAGATATGACTCCTAATTTAGACATATGACCACATTGGACAAGGGAGGATTAATAATCCTAACACTAGTTAGTGATAGTTTACCCCTTTTTCTGACTATTTGGACTCATTTACGAAAAATATATACTCCAGTTTATCACAACTAGAAGAGTTATCCTAGGCATAAATTTATACTTTTTCATGCCTCAGGGACTAAATTTACAAAAAATTCTAGACTGGAGTCTTCTTAGTCATTTCAAACTCTCTAAACATGAAATGATGATTGAGTTTACCTTCTTCGGACTCATAAAATTAAACAATGAAGGACCCTTTCTAGGAATGAACCCCTCCTTTCTCAAGTTAATAAAACATATGAGAATGGACTCATCACTTGATGAGCTACATTGAGCATTTGTTACCCTTTTCAATCTCACTAAAAATAAAATAGGTATCCATCATTCATGATGGGGAAATTAAGGGAATGGGGAACATCTTTCATTTGCATCAATGGCATCTTGTAGTCCACTCTTGTACATGGCACCTGTTTCAATTTCATTTCAAACAGTTGGGTATTCATCTTGTCACCAAGTCGATCCACTTTCATGAGTCATAACTCCTTCGATTCAATTCAAAGAATGCACTATCTTGTCCTTGCATTATGTCTGGTCTCTATTGCATTCAATTCAATGCTTCCAATTCATTTGTCATGTCATTTAATGTTCAAGGGAAACCTCCTCTACAGTTTCCTTACCTTCCTTCGAGTCGGTCACATCTGAATCAATCTTATGGTTTTTTTCATCACTTCAACATCATCTTTTGTTTCATGTTTTGTGTCGATGATGGGGGAAACATAATGGCCCTCCTCTGACGATTCTATTCCTATCGACACCAACATATAATCTAGGAATTAGACATAGAAACCGAGTCAAAGTAAATTAAATCCTGCATGCCTCAATGACACGTTTCCTCACTTTCAACAATGGGTTTTCATAAATGTCCTATGATTGAAGGATTTCACCGAGTGCTTTACTACAATTCCTCTATTCACATTCGGATGAATGTACTAGGATACCTTGTGAATAATTGACATCAATGATGGTATCCCTCACACTTGTTGACGATATACATCAATGATCGGTAATCTAGTAGTTTCTACCATGTTTGACATCAGGACATCTATTTGCATGGATAGAATCGTATCATTTGGGGTTGGAATGAAGATCTCGAGTGGTTAGGTATTCACTTGAATATGTGTCGATCCTTAGGATGCGATGGAGTATTGATTGGAGTCATGACATGGATCCACATTGTATGTTTGGTGGTTATGTTCAAATTTTCAGTCATGATAACATTGATCTAATTTGTATGTTATGTATAGGATATACAATTTATTGTCGTTAGCAATTCCATGGTCATTATACATAGATCTGCAGTGTATTGGTACACAACCATGTTTGAGTCAGATAGTTGGTAACTGGTCTTGCATCAAATTTTTACCCACCTCTCTTTTGCGTATGATACCAGAATCCATATCTAGAAAATCATTTCACCTATCACATCCCTCTAGATTCATACTTTGGGGGGAATTCTGTTACACCCAAAAAATTTCCTAATGCTCCAATCCCTTGAAGTTCTTGTCCAATCCCTCTTTTGGGACCTTATTGTTCACTCCTAGAAAACCTGTCGCACCTTGCTTCCTAGCACAGAGCATCAAACAAGCCTGACACCTCTTGTCCACTGACACAAGGCATGCGTGATGCCTGTCACATGACCACAAAGAGCGCCAGTGCACTTATCCCTTTTACAAGGAGCATTAGCAATCAAAAAAGGGAAAAAAAGAGAAGATGTGAGAAGATTCTAGGAAAAATATCTTGTGGAGTATGATCCTAACTACTTGGGAGAGTCGGCACTCAACCTCCTAACCCCTGGGGATCATTCCCTACCTTCCTCCCAAAATATCTCAACCCATTTGGGCTTCCTTTGGTCTATTAAAGCAAGCTACATGGACCATGTGATGGGGGAGACCAAGAGAGCATCCTTATGTTGTTGGGTCCAAGTCTAGTTTAGGAGGTAAAGAGAGAGTGGTTGTGAGTAAGATGTTGCATAATCGGTAGTGTGTGTGAGTGAGTCAAAGATAATGTAAAATAAAATATTCGACATCAAGGATTTGGTTGTAGCTTTGTTTTCTCATCTTTAATACAAAAGTGTTTCCCTTTCCCATAAATGATTTATGTTAATATTGATTGTTTATTACTAGTTTCCTTGATCATTAGTATAAGTCATTGATTTATCTTGTTTCTCTCATTTCTTGTCTTGTTTTTTGTGTTCGTTTCATGTACAGTAGATCACACGAGGATCTATAAAACAAGGACAACCTTCCACACTCAAGATAAATACAACTTTACATTCAAGTAGATCAATAATCTAGGGAGAGGATACATTGTCGTGTCCTTTAGTTCTATACTTGCACCATGCAGGTAAGGGGAACAAACTGTGTCCGCACTGATTGAAATACTATCGGTAACACTCAAGAAATTATCTAGGGTGTCAACATCTATATGATCTTCAAATACAATAATATCAAAGTTAACTTGTACCTTAAAGTGTGCACCTGCTCCAAAGTGACTGCTTCTTATTCATGATCCATTTGATGTTGCCAGCATAAGTCAAAGAATTTGGATGAAATGATCCATCATTTTTATGAAATGTCTCACAAGCTTGGATTTCTCAAGAAACATATTAATAGGATCTCCTACTCTATAACCTCCTTTTTCCTTAGACATGGGGGCAATTTTGGGCCACCGAGGATGGTCCTTCTCAAGCTAAACGAATTCGAGACCAGACTATTTATATTTCAACCTCGTCAAGGACATGCATGGAGAAATAAAAAAGAGCAGATAATTTTGATACCATTGATCCATATTTATGTGAGAACTAAATCAAAGAAAATATATAGAACCACATAAACAAAAACATTTCAAGTAACGCAATGATACAATAAACATAAATAATGGAAGTAGAACAGACTGTAGAATATAGCATCTATAATGGTGGCAGTTTATGTTTGAGAAGAGATGCTATGACTATACTCATTCATGAAAATATAAAAATATAAGGAGTTTGAAAGGGTATATTTATCATAAGCATGAGGGTAACAATCCTAAACATCCAAAAAACTAATCGTATGAGATGAACCATCAAAGTTTTGGACCCAAGGTGGTTTGTTCAGTAGTCAACTCCCCCAGGTTATAAGGTTTGCATACGATCTTCATTTGAGGTACTTGGTGGACAATTGGAAAGATCTAGTCAAGGAGTACAATAATGGATCGATTCTAGACCATATTCTATGTCTATCATATGGGACGCTACAGGCCAATACAAGAACATATGGATATAGCTTGGGCTATTGTGAGGCCAAAAAATCGATCTTTAGGGCCTCAAAAAAACTGCACAAGTTCAGTACCTGAAAAATTGTAGAAAAACTACTAGAAAAATTTCAAAATAGAAAAAGGTTTTGAGCCAATAGAATAGGTGCGTCGAAATGGATATCCATCTAAATCAATCTCGCTCATCCTAACTATCCTACTTTCATGCTCGATCAATCTACTCAACATAGAGCATTAGGCATTGTTAGTGCGAATTTTTGGGTTAACTCTTCATCCATGTTCAAAGAATCAAAATAAAGGTAATATATTATGGATAAGATTAGGATTAATAAATAATGAAATGGAGATATAGTCTTGAGAATAGATAACTAAGAAAGAAAAGATCCAAAAAATAAGGAATTTCAATTTTGATTTAATATATAAATCAAAGGAAATAATACTAATTTATTAAATGATAATAAATTAGAAAATTAAAAAGAAAATAAAATGAGTAAAATGAGGTATTTTAAAAGAGTTTTACAAATCTCTTTAAATTTAATAACTCAAATTAAAATAAAACAAAATCTATTTAAAATAATTAATAAAAGTTTAAAGAGGGTTTTTTTACCAAATATAAAAAAAGACTTTAAAATAGACAAAAATAATTAACAATGACATATATATATATATATATATATAATTTTGAAAAAATGGTTAAAAAAAGTTAGTAATTGAAATACAAATTTTATATTAAATTAGTTTATTAACATAAATCAATATAAATCTATCTTAAACACAACAAACATTTTAACTTTACAAAACATATTACATATACCATATCTTTCCATAATCCCACAACCGCATGTAACATAAGACAAACAATTTTCTTCACAAAAAGATCAAATTTCAATAAAACACTACAACAAATTTGACTTTTAGGGGTGGTTGTCTTCCTCCTCCAAAAGTCACTTTTGGGGGTGGTTTTGGCTTTGGAGGCAGTCTTTGGAAAACCGCCCCTAATAGAACTGATGCTAAAAATTTTGAATTTTAGGGGTGGTTCTCGAAGAGATCAAAACCACCCCCAAAAGTGACCTTTAGGGGCGGTTCTAACCCCCCCCCCCCAAAAAAAAAAAAAAATGAATTTTGGGGGTGGTTCTAAATCCCGCCCCAAAAGTCACTTTTGGGGGTGGTTCTAAACTCCCCCGAACAGTCACTTTTAAGGGGGGTTTGGAACCCCCCCTGCCCAAACTCACTTTTAAGGGTGGTTGTAAACCCCCCTTATAGACACATATGGGGGCAATTTTAACCGCCCCCCCAAAATTCCTTATTACAAACCTTTGGGGGTGTTTTAAAACCCGCCTCGTAGGTACCTATGGAGGTGCTTCAAAACCCCCCCTAAAACTCTTTACAAACCTTTGGAGGAAGTTATAAACACCCCTCATAGGTACCTACAGGGGCGGTTCAAAACACCCCTTAGAATTATTTATTACAAAACTTTGGGGGCGGTTATAAACCCCCCTCGTAGGTACCTATGGAAGTGGTTCAAACCCCCCATAAAACTCTTTACAATCCTTTGGGGTGGTTATAAATCCCCCTCATTGGTACCTACAAAGGCGATTCAAACCCCCCCCCCCTAAAAATATTTACAAACCTTTGGGGGCGGTTATAAACCCCCAATGTAGGTACCTATGGAGGCAGTTCGAAACCACGCTAAAACTATTTACAAACATTTAGGGGCAGTTATGAAGCCCCCTCATATAAAATTACAGGAGGGGTTTTGAACCCACCTCGTAGCCATAATAAATCATAATAAAATATATTTTATTTAAAACATCAATATTGCAATATCATTAGGGCACGAAGGAATCGGACCTTCAACCTCCTGCTTGTAAAACAGGCGCTCTACCATTGAGCTAGAACCCTTTAAGAATTGGGGAAAGGGGAAATATTAACATCAAGATTGCATCATTTGTAATTCTAAGAAAAGACTAATAGTCCCAACATTGTTTCTGACTCGAGAGGCATAAGAAAGTAGTATGAATTGCTCTAGCCTTATTTAGATATATGCTAACCAATTCAAATCATATTCTAACCACTTCAAATCGTATGGCTCTAAAATTATTTAGATATATGGTAACCACTTCAAATCCTATGATATAATCAAGATAATGTAGACGTGTGCTTGAAAATTCACATTTAGACTCTGAAACAAATAATTATGCATCCAATTGACCTCAAGTTGGAAGTTAAAAAGAAGAATATTATGCCACCTAGGCAGACACTCATCTTTCTTTATTATGATCATGCCACTGTACAACACACAAAGTAACAAAAATAAACGCATTTTAGAGATCTGTAGATTTGAATCTTATGTTGTTTTATGACAAAAAGTTGTATAGAATTTTCCCTTTTGTGTAGCGGGATTAAGATGGGAAGAATAGGGGGACTGGTGCAATGAGAAATAGGAAAATAAGTGGTGGTAGAAAAAATGCATTTGTAATTCTCCATCTCTCATTACACTTGATAAAAATACATAATAGTGTACCAATAACATGTACACGAAAAGGTGGACCACTGCAGAAAATGGGCTCCTGAGTTGAATCAGTTCTTGCATGGGCTCTCAGAATTTTATTTGCGTGGTGTATAACTGCAGTCCCGAGCTTCCTCTGTATGGATCAATTTTAACTAATATATCAACAATATTCTCTATTGTTGTGCCCCCATAGAGGTGACTTGTTGTTAATCTCTGTTGGAGCACCCTCGTGCTTTTGGATTCATTTGGCCTCTAGATAACTCAGAATATCCTTAATAAAGGAGTTCTTGAACTATTTGTATAAATTTAAATATACTTGGTGCCTTTTCCATGAGAGCACCCTAGCATTTTTGGAGTGGTATGGCATCTTGATGATATATGTTACCAGTTTTAGTGGAGCGCTTGGTGTATTTGGGTGATTTGATGGCATATGGGGGGTTTCTATTAAAGCACGCTCTGGCTCTTTGGACATGTTTCATTCCAGTGGATACTTTTCCAGCAGTTTTCCATGGAGCTCTCTAGATCTTTAGATGTATTTCATACTCATGGATACCTTAGGGTTTATATTTCTTGGAGTGCTCTAGCTCGCTTTTCCACTTATGGAGGATTTATGGCTCATTTTTCATGGAGTACTCTAGTGCATACGATGTACTTCACTCTCAAATATGCACCAAGCATCATGAATAAGGGTGGGGTCAGTTGTACTCGTGTATTGTCAAAATTAAGATGGAATATCAAATAAAAACTATCCTTGATCTAGTGACTCAACAAAATTTGGCTTGATGGATACTAGATAGAAATGCAACAAGCACAATTCACTGTTGAAAAAGTTGAGGACATTCACAAAATACCAAAGGATAATAGTTGCATATTCATTATTAATGTTAGGGAACCCTATCAAGTCTTCCACATGACTTTCAATATTCCAATTAAAACCATGTTATTGATTTCAAAAGTTGAATAACAAGATTGTTGGACAATATTTGTAGTCTCTATACTTGAATATAAAATTCCATAGGAATGATATAATAACTCTAATATAAGATTCAAGAAGACAGTTTTTTCATAACTACAGTGGAATACATGAGGAGCTGTGCATGTGGGGAGAGGATCACTTTTACATGAAGGGGTGACCAGAGTATCATTTTTGACACTTCTACATGATGTGATTCAGAGTCGCATTTCAATTGCAGCCTAATGATTACAATAAATGTTTTACAGTTTGTCTTACCCTGTCACAGAGTCTAGGTGGACCATTTCCATACTTTAAGTTCACCCTTTCCATTACCAACGAAAAATAATACATCAGAGCCAATCTGAAATGATTGTACCTCCTTTATTCAACATACTATGCCTCGTTCTCTGAACCTTAGAAAAAACCCATAGATTTTATTATACAAAAACACAACCGATATTAGAACATTCATGCACAACAATGTTTCATAATCTCTACACCAATTTCAAAACTACCATCATAAATTCCATAAATGAGCATGAAAAAATTTCGTGGTCCGTGAAATATTTTCAAATGGGGTAGAAAATGACTCACACAAGTCTGAGATGGAAAAAATAATTCAGATGCAAGCCATCCAGCTGAGGGATGGGACAAAATATCTGGGACATTTTTTAAATCCAAACAGATACAACACGAGAGACTGGTTGTGGCTTCTGCAATGTTTCGAACGAAGGATAAAATACTGGGGATGGAGATGGCTATCCATGGGAGGGCAACTAGCCTTGGATCGTTCTATGATCACAAACATGGCAGTCTACTCCTTGGAATTATGTAAAGTCCCAAAGACAATAATAAATAAGATTAGGATGATGACCATGGCATTTATCTGGTCGGGTGAAGTAAAGCAGTCCAAATTTCACCCGGTTCGTTAGGAGAACATCGCATGCCCTGTGGAGATGGGGGGCTATGGTTTGAAGAACATGCAACAATTCTCCTTATTCCTCTGTGCAAAAATCCTTGGGCTGGTAATTCTTGGTGATAGTCTATGGACATCGATCATAAAAGAAAAATATATCAAGGGTGCCACTACAGTACAATGGGTGCGTTCTTATAAAAAGCTGAGCAGGAACATATCAAACATTTGGGCAGGTCTACTAGGAGCTTTCAACCTCTTCTCAGCTTGGATAGCTTGGTCGACAGGGAATGGCAGGGCTATTAGGGTGGGAGAAGATCCTATCGTTGGGGGACCAAGTACATATGCACTATCACGAGATCAGATTTTCCTGTTACATTGTAAGGGGATCTTCACCCTTTATCACTTTGCTACGATTCTTGTTAAGGGATCATCCCTCTAGGTCTAGTTATCAGCTGCACAGTTGGGCCTCTATGGATCTCAGAAAGATGAATGGTCGAAATATGTATTGGGTTTAAAAATGGGGGCAATTAATTTGGACTCTTCCCCGGACCGTTTGTCCTGGTCATATGACATGGTTGTAGGAAATATTACAGCAAGGTTGTCCTATCAACTATTAGTATATGAACCTCCTATCCAGCCAACCTGGTGGTACAGGATATGGAAATGGAAAAATACCCTCCCGTATAGCTATATACTGCTGGCTAGTGATGGAGAACAGGATGCTCACCTGGGACAATCTCATTGGAAGGGAAGCTATGGGCCCAGGTATTTGTCTATTATGTGGAATCTCAAATGAAAGTATATATCATTTGTTCATGTCATGCAATTTCAGCCAATATTTGTGGAATATTTTTGGCTCTCTGATCAACAAGGAATCCCCATGGGTTAGTGAATCATTATCAACGTGCTTCATCTCTTGGCGTCACAAATTCCCAGACTAGCATACTCTACCATGTTTCATCTTGTGGGAGCTTTGAAAATGTAGAAACCTCATCATCTTCAAGGGAAAAAGGTTGTGTAAAAAAATCATAGTTGACAAATGCATTATAGGTTTTACATAATTTGGCGGAGATCTCTCCACACGCGGAGGTCCAAATAAAAAAATCAAGGTGCCGAAGATGATATCCCCAGAGCACAAAACTGTTGGCTTCTTCGATGGGACATCACAAGCATATTCAAGCCAGTGCAGAGTGGGGCGGGCCTGGTTCGAACACAAAAGGTGAAATCCTGTCACTTTGGTTGCTGCTTCGATTCTCTACTTGTTTAGTTCTGGATGGTCTCCACGTTCTTCGAGGACTCCAGGGTTGTCATTAGCTGGGCTATGGGGTTGCTCCAGATTGATATTCAACAATTGGTCCCCTAGTTAAAGCGATTGCGAAGCCTAATTTATTCCTTTCACGATCTCTCCTTCACACACATCTACAGGGAAGAAAACAAATAGACTGATTTTCTTTCAAAGCAAGCTTTTCAGGTGGACGTCGGCTTTATCTTTTTTGAGCTATGATATTCTGATGGACAAGTTGTTGTATCGAAGAATTTGGTTGCCTTCAAATAGCTTCAAGGTGATCGTGGTCTAAGTGGTATCTTCAGGTGTGAAGTATCACAACAGATCTATGTTTCCTGGTAGATGTCTTAGAATCGTTTTTATGTCTATTAGCCTGTCTATCGCTATGTCTCTTTTCCTTTTTATCATTTCATCCTTGGTTTATTGACTATTCCCTTATCCAAACAATCATACAAATATTTTATAATAGAGCATCGGTTTTTTTTGGGAAAAAAAGGCATTTCAGAATCCAAATTGCTTCCATTCTTAGGATAAAACACAAAAGAATTTCCATTTTCCAATATTTTTGTGGGTTCCATTTTCCAATATTTTATTGGGTGTTCTCTCTCATTTAGGATCCACAATGAATGAACATTGAACTATAGAACTCGAGATTTGAAAAGAAGCAAATTCAAGGATTAAAAAGATTCACTTATTCCCTCTAGGTAAATAGTATTGTTTAACAAATTCTTAGCTTTTTACTGTTTGAGATGACTAGGAATATGCATCTATGAAAGGTAAAAATAATTATGTGAAGTATGCAGAAAATGCTCCAACCAATAGCATTCAATATAGGTCATGTATACCTACGATAGTAGGTCATAAAGTTGCACATGCTTATCCTTGAAAGAATGGAATAGGCTTGGCTTCTTCATCATTAACTCCACGCAACCAAAGAACACCTTGTGAAAAGGGAAACCCAAACAATTACTCATTTAATTTTGGGAAAAGAATCATAAACCTTGCATTATCTACTGATTACGAAGGATTATTTGTCTCAATTATCACCCAATACACACAAAATAAAATATCATTTATATATATGGCCCCGCCACATAAGAACAAAACAAACAAAAACAACCAGTTCAAATTTACAAAATATCGGGGAATCTTCGCAGTTAAAATTCCAATAAAATGCATCAAATTTTTCTCCCACAATATTTAAATAAAGTTGAGATGGCTATCCGAATACATGCCATATCTCTTCCACATATGAATCCATGAAGAATCCACATCTGAATCATATATGGGCGCATCCAAGGAGGAGCTGGGAGGATCTGGTAACTTAAGATGTCTTCCACTAGGAAAACCTTGAATAAGAGATAGAATGCAAACAGTAAGCGAGAAATCCCAAAAGGAACCAATGAAAGGTTTTCTTGTTGTTTCTATATTTTTATTCACAAAGGACTTTCCTGAGGTCCATGAATTCCCAAAATTGATAAATCATAAAATTCAAAGGGACAACAAACTAGAGCATGTATAATCAAATTGTTCAATAAATTATCTAAAAATAAATTTGGGTCTAATAAATAAATAAATAGGCGGCACCAACCCTAAGAACTGTTTACCCAACTCTGATTTCAGATCTTATGACAACTTTAAAGCCACACTGCAATGCAGCTTGGTAGATAAATCATACATAGGACAAATTTAGAAATATATGGCATTGCACAACAACTTAGTGAACATGCCCCTTCCATGCATAACATGATCGATGCTCTCTACACCAATTTCAAAACTAACACTGTGAACTCTATAAATGAGTGTATGAATGATTTTATAGTCCCTGACATATTTTTAAAATAGGCAGAAAATGACCCTAAAATACTCTAGAGGCATTCCAAAATACAACCTGGTGCCATTCTTACAAAAAATAGAAAAACATTTCTATTTTCCAATATTTTAATGGGGTGTTATCATGTTTTATCATATTTTGTTGCTCTTGCTAAGTGTAGAGTCCACCATGAGTTGAAATTGAAAGATAGAACAACTACCCTATTGAAAGATAAAACTCAAGAATTGAAAAGGAAGCAAACTGAAGGATTAAAAAATGTTCCCTTATTCCCTAAGAAGTTTGAAATGCCCATTTAACAAATTCATATTATTGTTTCAGGTGACTAGGAATTTGGATCTATGAAAGGTTAAAAGAATACAGTCTATTATGCGAAAAATGCTCCAACCAATAACATGACATTGAGAGCATGTATACTTACGATATCAGGTCATAGAGGCGCACACGGTTATCATTGCAAGAACAAAGCAGGACGAGCTTGTCTTGTTCATCATTTATTCAACACATCACAAGAACACCCTATGATAAGAGACACCAAAAGAAATTAAATTCACTAGATAGATAAAGGGAGGACAAATTTAAAAATAGATAGTATTGCACAAAATCTTAATAAACAGGCCCTTCCATGGGCGAAGAATTAATTATAAAATGTATGTAGTTTCTATAGACAGTAAGGAATCAAGATATAGATACCTTACATGTTTTTCATTATGAGTGTATGACACTTCAAGGAATCCACTTGATGTAGCGGCCCACACCTACATTTAATGAGTGGTAAAAGCCCCAATGAGCTTTGTGCACATTTTTATTTTTAGAATGAAACAAGGATATCTCAAGAAACCTTCCTCGCCTTCACTGTGTTGTCTAAACATAACGATAAGAGAAACTGGTCCCAACACAGAAGAGACATCACAACTGACATGTGGTCTCTCAGGGTATGTATACATTGAAAAGTTTGTAGGTCCAAAACCTATGAATTTATTTACACAACTCCCCCAATTATGTTCCATCAGCTCCCCATTCTGGTTATCTCCCTTCATCTCATCCAACTATTCCTTTCATGGCTATACCATCTATGTTTTCATTTGGACCAGGTGTGCAGGATCATATATGCCCTTGTTTACAATTCAGTCTTTTTTAGGTGGATCCCATGGCTCTTTCTCAATAAATGGTCCCACATCGACCATGGGCATGATTGTATCTATTAAAAAATGTGTGTTGTAGGTCAGTTATCATCCCCAACAAATGTCATATTTGTATTTTGTAATTGGAAACATGGTTCTTTTTGGGAATCTTTCTCAATGGATCCATTAGTCTCATCCATAGGAAATTCTAGGATGACATCATTTCTAACTTGGAATTGTGCTTTTTGCACGTATGCTAAAGATTCTTCAAAATACTGCTTTGATCCTAGCCAAAATTATAACATTTTCCCATCTAAATCAAATTATCCTCAATTTCATCAAATTACAAATAGTTGTTTATGTTTTGAAGTTGATCCCGTTTTATATCTTCTAGAGTCAATCCCATTCTAATGGAGGTCTTCGTTATGATCTATATGCTAATTTAAAAAAATACATTCAAAATGCTTGTTTATATCCTCTAATGTTAATGCACCATTGCAAGAAAACCCCAATATATTTAACCACACAATGTAATCCTATTGAATAGTAATGATATCAAAACCCTCCAGCTTGACCACGAATTACACATAACCCTTCAATGCATGCACCTCTCTGTTCCTGACACTTGAAAACGAAATCATGAGAATCGTATTGATGTATTTGTAACTTTGGCATGTATTCACTTGTATATTTCATATTGTATTTCATTGTACCCCAATGGAGATGTTTTTTCCTCCGATCGGGAGAGTCATTAATATAATTAAGTCATGTAAAGTCATTGAGGTTAACCCTCCATTGTATGTCGGGGAATTAGACCCCTCAGTTGAGTTATATTAGGGTTATTAGACTCTCTTAGAGAATTCGACCATATATGGAAAATGTCAAGTGGAAATTGGGTATAAATAGAGAGTGAGACTCTCTATTTGACACACATACTCACTCATCAATAACACATGAGTGAGAGAGGAGTAGCTCACACAACTGAGAGAGAGAACAGTTGTCTGAGATCATCATTGTACTTTTTGGTTTTACTTTTTCTATTGGTTCTCATTCTATCTCTAAGGAAGATGCGGGGTTTTCTCCTTTACGGTTTCCCTAAGGAAAAATATTTTTGTCTCTTGCCTCTTGTGATTATTGCTATGCATGTTATTCTCTCATATAAGATCCTAGATCATATTGATTAAATGATAAAAAAATCTAACATGGTATCAGAGCTAACCTGAGATGAAGACACTATGTAGCTACAGAAGCTAGGGATTCTTAATTTGTGGGTTTATATCCACAAATCATAAGCAAAAGGAGGCTAGGCTCACTCTCCTATGAAGAGCACATCTTCCTGTCGAAGCAGAATCTGATTCTGGGAATTTTCATTTTTTGTCGTGTCATTGCTACGGGAAATTGGGGATTTTCATAGAAGTGGAATTTTTGAGTGAGCCCATTATAGTATTGCTCTCCTCCTCAAAATCGAAACATAGAGATCAAGATCGAAATTTTTGGTTGGGTAAAACTCCAAGAAATTCAAACCCTAATTTGACCCCAAACTAAAAAACCAGCACTGCAAAAGATCAACTCTAGATCTAGTTTAGGAACCTCTGATCGGTAAGATATAATCTTTTTCTATTTACTTTTGAGGTTCTCTTTTCAAAATGACTAATCACACCCAGCTTGATGACAAGCTTGGTGAAGGTGACAACTTCCGAGTATGGAAGTATAGGACCTCTGTGATCCTTAAAGAAATTGACTTGGATCAGTATTTCAGTAAGGAAGTTCTAAGATCTAGAGGGAGATGAGACTAAGGCTAGAACCAAGAGAATCATTGCATATTCTATTAAATATCGTCTCATCCCTCATGTGTCATCCTTGAAGAAACCAAAAGGAATTATTTGATGCTATGATGAAGCAATCGAAGAAGAATAAGATATTGTTATAACCACCTTGAATGGCCTCCCAAGATCATGGGATTCATTCATTTGAGGAATATCTGCCAGAAGGAAGTGATTACCTTCAGCAGACTCTGGGAAGAGTGCACACAAGAAGAAGCTCAAATCGTAGCTTGAGAAGAAAAGATGGGGAATGGAGATCAATCTCTCACAACACACACCAATAAAATCAAAAGGGGGCACTATCATCACGTGAAAGGAAAGCATCATCACCAAAATCAAAAAGATAACCCTAGAATATCTAGCAGATATCTATTTAATGTCATATGCTATACATGTGATGAGAAGGGACACTTCTCCATATATTGTCCCAGAAGTATAGGTGGCTCCCATGAGAAGAAGAATAACAAAAGATGACATCATGCTCACACTGCAGAGGATAATGAACCTCCCAGGAAGAGAGTCAAAGAAGGAAGTGATATTCTTCGAGCGATGAATAGTATGTTTTGATTTCTGCCCTCATAGGAACTATTACACATGGAAGCAATTATTGGCTATAGATAGTGGGGATTCCAAGCATATGACGGGATTTAAAGAATCCTTTGTGAACCTATCCAAACATGAGTCACCCCACAAAGTGAAACTTGGGGATGACTACCAATATCCTATAAAAGGAAGTGGTGAAGGCTCCTATAAGCTAGACTCTGTAAAGTATATGAAGATAAAAGATGTATTATTTGTACCAATACGAAAGAAGAATCTTCTCTCCATATCTGCATTGGATGCAAAAGGCATGAGGGTTGCATTTGTAGATGGCCAAGTTCTTATGTGGCCAAAGGGAAAGACCATAGATGATGCAGTAGTGATTGGAGAGCAAGAGGGAGGCTTATACAAATAAAAGGGCCAACCAGAACAAGATTTGGTCCATGACTGAGTAGAGCAGAGTGAACTTTGGCATAGAAGGCTTGCACATGTACACTATAGGGAACTACCACTTACAAGAAAAGTTGCTGAAAGTCTTCCATAACTCCAAGAAAAGCATGAAGGTGTTTGCAAACGATGTGTGAAGGGTAAAACACAAAGAAGACATTTCCAAGTAATGAGGGAAAGTCAAAAGGAATCATGGAAATTATCCACTCTGACGTATGCGGTCCGATGTCATCCAGTTCATTGAGTGGGTATGTATATTATGTTTCTTTCATTGATGATTTTTCTAGGAAGACGTGGATATATTTCTTGAAAAGCAAGGATGAAGTATTCAGTAAGTTCAAGGAATTCAAATCCTTGATTGAGAACCAGAAAGAGAAGAAAATCAATACCTTTCGATCAGACAATGGCGGAGAATTCACATAAGATGAATTCAAGGAATTATGCAGAGAGTCATGGATTAAGAGGGAGTTGACCACTCCATATAATCCACAACAGAATGGAGTTGAAAAAAGGAAGAATAGAACGATTATGAAAGCATCAATGGAAATGCTTCATAATCAGGATCTTCCTATTCATCTATCGAAATAAGCTGCTAGGACAGTGGTGTATGTATAGAATCGTACTCCGCATAGAGTACTTGATAACAAGACACCAGGAGAAACTTTCTTTGGAAAGAAACCAAAAGTCAGCCATCTCAGAATATTTGGTTTCCCGGTGTACATACACATTCTGAAAGAAAAGAGAACAAAGTTAGATCCTTCAGGAAAGAAGGGTATATTAGTGGGATATAGTGAAAGCTCGAAGGCTTATAGAATATATTTCCCAGGATTCAAGAAGATCAACATCAGTAAGGACGTGAAATTTGATGAAGACTCGGCTTACAAAAAATACAAAAATATACCTATTGAAGACATTGAAGAAACAAAAGTAACGAGGATCTGATATACAAAAAGGAATGAAGCAACTCTAGAAGAAGATCGAGAAATGGAAGAACCTCAGGAACCTGTAGATCCACCCCTTGAGAATTATTCTTACAAGAGGAAACCAGCATGGGTACGAGAAGCCATCCTCCAAAAGGAATACACAGAGAAAGGAAGAGACCTAGGCCATATTCTAGTTATGTATCCCTGCTATGTGACATCATTGATAAAGAACCTTCCAACTATGAAGAAGTGGAAAAAAACAAAGAACGGAAGGATGCAATGATCAAGGAGTACCACTCGATCATGAAGAATGATGTCTATGATGTGAACCCAAGACCAGAAGGGAAGTCTATTTTGACTTCCAAGTGGATATACAAGATCAAGAATGCTGCAGATGGAAGCATAGAGAAATATAAAGCAAGATTTGTGTCACGTGGATTCTCCTAGAAGGAAGGTATAGATTATTAGGATACTTTTGCACATGTATCCAAATACACTTCCATTAGAATAGTACTTTCTCTGGCTGCAGTGATGAAATGGAAGATACACCAAATGAATGTTAAGACAACATTCTTGAATGGTGTAGTGGAAGAGGAAGTGTGTGTGGAGCAGCCACTCAGATTTGAGACACATGACAAGGAGACTCATGTGTGAAAATTGAAGAAGGCCTTGTAGAGTTTGAAATAGGAACCCGGGACGTGGTACAACAGGATTGACAACTTCCTGACTAGTTTGGGCTTTACCAAGAGTAAAGCAGATTCCAACATTTACTACAAGGTTGAGGAAGGGGACCCAGTGCTACTTCTACTACATGTAGATGAACTATTTGTGACAGGTAAGGATGGGTTGATTGCTAACATGAAGAGGAAGCTTGTTGCCGAGTTCGAGATGAAGGACTTGGGTATGATGCACTACTTTCTAGGCATTGAGGTGTGGCGGAGTGTGGATGGAATCTTCCTTGGACAATGGAAGTATGCAATGGAGATCCTAAAGAGGTTCGGGATGATGGACAGCAATTCCATGGCCACACTTATGGCATCGAACCTGAAGCTATTGAGTGATGCTTCATCAAAATCGGTTGATTCCACAATGTATCATCAGATGATTGGATCCTTGATGTACCTGACGAATACGAGACCAAGTATTTTCTTTGTTGTGAGAACATTGAGCAAGTTCCTGACGGATCTGAGACATGTTTAGCTAATTGCTTCAAATCATATTCTGAGGTACCTGAAGGGTAAAGTTGATTATGGGCTCAAGTATGATGTGAATCAAAAGATTAACCTAGAAGGTTATGTGGATTTGGGTTTGATAGGAAGTTCCATTGATAGGAAGAGCACTTCGGGGTGTTTCTTCAATATGGGATTAGGAGTCATATCTTGGTTTAGCAGAAATAAGTCTTGCATGGCACTGAGTACAACTGAAGCAGAGTATGTCGCATCTTGTTCGGCTAGTTGTGAGGCAATATGGATAAGGAAGCTAATTTATTATTTTTTTGATCTCCAGTTGGATGTTATTTGTATATATTGTGACAACCAAATTTGTGGTGTTCCATGACAAGTCGAAGCATATCGAGATCAAGTATCACTATATCATGGATATGGTGCAGAGAGGAGTAGTGAAGCTCTAGTATGTTGTGACGTACAAGAAGATAGCCAATGTATTGACCAATCCATTAAACAGAGTGAATTTTGAGTACTTTAGAGAGAAGCTTGTTGTTCTTCAGATCAAGTTTCTTCCCAATGGGAAGTAATGAGTCTAAAAGACACAGATACACATGATCCTTTCTGACATGGTGGCTGACTAGGTCCTCCCATGGTCGTTGATGTAAGTGTTGGAGCCTTTCCGACATGGTGGCAAGCTAGGTCCTCCCATGGTCATTGATGTAAGTGTTGGAGCCTTTCCGACATGGTGGAAGTTTAGGTCCTCCCATGGTCATTGATGTAAGTGCTGAAGCCTTTTCGACATGGTGGTAGGCTAGGTCCTCCCATGGTCATTGATGTAAGTGATGGATCCTTTTAGACATAGTGGAAGGCTAGGTCCTCCCATGGTCATTGATGTAAGTGCTGGAGCCTTTTCGACATGGTGGCAGGCTAGGTCCTCCCATGGTTGTTGATGTAAGTGTTGGATATTTTTTGACATGGTGGTAGGTTGGTCCTCCCATGGTTGTTGATGTAAGTGTTGGAGCCTTTCCAACATGGCGGCATGTTGGTCCTCCCATGGTCGTTGATGTAAGTGTTGGATCCTTTCTGGCATGGTGGAAGGCTGGTCCTCCCATGGTTGTTGATGTAAGTGCTGGAGTATTTCCAACATGGTGGTAGGTTGGTCCTCCCATGGTCATTGATGCAAGTGTTGGATCATTTGCAACATGGTGGAAAGCTGGTCCTCCCATGGTCATTGATGTAAGTGTTGGAGCTTTTCAGACATGGTGGTAGCTTGGTCCTCCCATGGTTGATGATGTAAATGTTGAGCCTTTTTGACATGGTGGAAGGCTAGGTCCTCCCATGGTCATTGATGTAAGTGTTGTGTTATGTGTATCTAGGTTGTGCTCCATGTGAAGATGAGCTGATATGAAGATGATGAGGTAATAGTAGGGTACACAGGTGTTACAAGGCATGTAATCAGTCCTGGGATGCTCCTTCAAGTTTTGCAATGGCACATAATCAATCCTGGGAGATCTTGCACATTTTGCAAGAGGCATATAATAAGTCATGGGATGTACCTACTTGATGACTTTCTCACATAGATGATGAAGACCTACATAGAATCTAGGCCTACATCCACCATGAAAAAGGGTTTGCTCTATAGAACTTCCTATGAAGAGTATATTTGAGACATAGCATGACTTGCTCGAGATAGCAGCAGCAATGACAATGATGATCCATATTTGATGATGATCCAACTTTGATGATGATCCAGTTATGAAGAATTATGCTGATGAACTGTGTCAAGGGAATACCTTCCTAGTTAAGAGGGAGTGTTGATGTATTTGTAACTTCGGAATGTATGCACTTGTATATTTCATATTATATTTCATTGTACCCTGATGGAGATGTTTGTTCCTCCGATCGAGAGAGTCATTAATATAATTAAGTCATGTAAAGTCATTGAGGTTAACCCTCCAATATTGTATGTCGGGGAATTAGACCCCTCAGTTGAGTTATATTAGGGTTATTAGACTCTCCTAGAGAATTCGTCCCTGTAGGGAAAATATCAAGTGGAAATTAGGTATAAATAGAGAGTGAGACTCTCTATTTGACACACACACTCACTCATCAATAGCGCGGGAGTGAGAGAGGAGTAGCTAGCACAAGTGAGAGAGAGAACAACTATTGAAGATCATCATTGTACTTTTGGGTTTTACTTTTTCTATTAGTGCTCATTCTATCTCTCAGGAAGTTGCAAGGTTTTCTCCTTTATGGTTTCCCTTAGGAAAAATCTTTTTGTCTCTTGTCTCTTGTGATTATTGCTATGCATGTTATTCTCTCAGATAAGATCCTAGATCATATTGATTAAACGATAAAAAATCTAACAGATCGATGTAAGAAAAAAACTACAACTAACAAAATTAAATTTTAAAGACAATATGAAAATATTCACCTAGAAACTTCAACACGACTCTTTGCATGTTCAACAATTTATGAAAGATCCAGATAGCTGTTGCTTTCATTGAATAAATGTGTTTTAGGTGGACGAATACCATGTAAGGTGCATTGATAATGATTCCATTGTGCTTCCTGCTCCCCGTTGCCATTAATTTTTAGATATGAAGGTAGGAGGAAATATATAAAAGACCGTGAGCAGTGCATTACTACAATTTTCACCATTAGCAACCAAGATCATCATAGTATTTTCCTACGAGGCTCAAATAATTCCATAGAGAAATTGAATATAATGTAAATAAATGCATACGTTGTTATCAATAAGGTTACCCCAAGCTTTTCCACTCTTGACATAAATAACAACAAACTTAAATATGTCCAAAGTAAAATAGGACACCAGACTTTAAAACCAAATAACTCCTACCCAACCCCAACCAATAAGATCGATGTTTGACAAGACAATGTTGGCATAAAATGCAAGGAATGTTGCAATCTACACCTAGCATAGAAACAAGTAACACAATATAGCAATCAGGTACTTGTGTAGATTATATGATATTATACAATTCAATTCCTTTCAAAGGACAAAAATTCTGGAGAAACGTAATAGTGGTGGAAATGTTTTCTTTGTCGCAAGGAGAGATACAGAGAAACCACCATGGGTGCTTGTATCGCTTGTTGTCAATGTCTTGCATAATAATTTTGTAGGATTATTACTTTTCTTCATACCAAGATTATGGGCCAATAGTGCCTCCTTATCATGCCTCAAAAAAATATCCATTAGTGAACTCACTACCACTTCATTTTCCCGTGACTACAACGGCCTTCATGGGTTGCACCGACATGGGAACTCCAAAAAAATAGACCTGTGTTGATGATGTTGTAGACCCTTAGAATACCAATGCGGTACCCAAATCAATTCCATTCCCCAATTTGAGAGTAACTGAAATAGGGATGGAGGTACCCAAGCCCTCTGATTATCCATTCAGATCTTCTCGTCTTGCTTTACAGTACATATTGCTCTTGAATCTTACCCAAAATCTTCTGTAACTTGGCCTTGAGAATTCTAATGGGTGCTCACAATCAGTTTTGACAAAGAATTGTCTAATATTCCACTTTCTTGAAATTTTGTATCATAACCCAATGGATTTTGTTGGACTTCTAGTGGCATATCTGCAAAACCTGTTCAGCAACTAATCTCGAGAATACAGATTTGCAAACTGCGAAGCCTTATCAAGTTGTATCATTTTTTCTTTGGATTTTCTATCAAGAACAACATATACAAAATTTCTTCCTACTACTAATATTTTATGGACAATGTTGAAGACATGCTAGATAACACCAAGAAGTCTACTAACCAAAGTAGTGGCTATCCCTTTTAATTGCCTCAAGCTCAGCAACCATTCTAGCAAATGAGCCTGATGATCTAGACTATTAGTTTTATTTTCATTTTGCATAGGATTTGTCAAAAGTTCTTGAGATATATCAGAAGACAGAGCTTAAATGTTTGCGGTGTTTGGGCATATGAATTATTTGATAAATGTTTCGACTTACTCTCAGCATAGCAACAAACGAAATATTATCCTTTTTTTGTATACTAATTCACTATGACTGAATTTGTTTATTTTATTCAAACTAATTCTATCCCTGCTTGTCTTTATGAATTTTCTTCAAACTAAGTTTATCCCTACTTGTCTGTAAATTACAACTTTTTAAATGTTTACCTCTGTTTGGTAATATTTTTGTATATACAGTGTTAGATATGAATACTTTTTGTATATATAGTGTATACATTTATTATATGAGAAACCTTCAAATGGAATTTCTCGTATAGTTCCCATTTCTCGTTTTGGGTAACTTAGCCTGAGAGTTGAGACTATCTGGATGTAATCCCAAAATAACCAGTTGTTAGAATATCAGCCAACATTTAAAACGGAAGATTATAATTTCAGCAGGAATTATAATTCAAACAATTCCAGACTCTCAGAATTAGTTGAAAGGCAACAACCATTGGGCTACTGAAAGCAAAGCTGATAAAAAAACCAAACAGAGACAAAATGTATATGCAATTTAAAATTCCCATTCATTAGATGATGATGCAAATATCCAAGGTAGCTAGGAAACAAAGGCATTATAGGTGTTATCACAAAAAACATGTTTAAGTTTGAAAATTAATACCATAACAATAAGATGATAAAAAAGTTGTAAATTAAACACTACTCGATGCACAATGTGAGTCAAACGACTATGAAATCCAGAGAAGACTACACTAGTGAGGGACAAACATATCATGCTACTCCTTGTTCTACATAATATTCCCACATTCACATTCATGTCCACATTCTTAGCTCTGGGTTTCTCTTTCTTTTTTCCGTTCACGATGCTTCACACCTGTGTTCATCCTCACCCAAATTAAAAATGCAAATGGGCATTCCCTCCAAAAGCAGTTTTCCCCACTTGCATAATCTCAATGGTCCTATCAAGGCATCAATCAAGATATTCAACTTCCAATGTCGTGAGAACCCACAAAGGTTCGATAATTCGAGAACAAGAAATAAGGGGAATTCCTTACCCACATCACTTTAGGATGGCCGATTTCTATTTTTAACATCCCCGTGTTTTGAGACAAACATTTTGATTCTTGATTATCGTCCTGTGAGTCCCAACTCTCTCTGAGGCATTGAATGGTTTCATTTAATGTTCTATGCTTTACAAAAATTAGAAGTTCGAAGGTGATGTTGTATTTGAGTGGATCGTTGTTTCATTGTTATTTTGTTAGTCTTTAATGTTTTAATGATCAGTGATTGTATTTTATTGTAATGAATTTTCAAATATCTACATTGAAAATTTGTTTAATTCTGCACTCACAACTCCAATATTTAGGTCCCCTGCCACACATGCACATGTTCCTGCACCCTTGCACTGTATAACGAAGGAGTTGACCATTATGGAAAAAACTGGGACATGTAAGCATTAAAGGAATCATAGACGGCTTAGAATTTGTCTACTCTAATGAATGGAGAGATACAGAGAAAGCTAAACAGTATAAGGCGTCTTCTGCTTTATGAAGCCTATGAATGGGATCCTCGTCTTTGTCAAGATTCATCTCTCAGAGTGAAAAACTCCCATGCCAAATTAGAATCTAGTCCACTAGAGGACTTTAAGACACCATATAAGGAATACGATTCTATTATAAATGAAAAATTTGGAGAAAGTCAAGGTACAGTCAAAGATAGTAACTATGTTAGTAATTTTGGCATTCCAATGCCAGAGGACATGGGCTCTACGGTTGATGGAAATTGTCTGGACAGAGCTAACTTTTATGGGAATCTTCAATTCAAATATATTGAAGCTTTCGACAAGAATGTTTTAAGTAATGGATAAGTGCATCCTTCCATGACAAATAATGTGGACAATACCTACTTGTGTGATCATTTAGAGGGAACCAATACTTTGAATGGAAGTTAGATGAAGTTATGGAAAGTATTAAATTTGCAGAAGGTAAAACAAACTAGAATCTGGATGGAATGGAAGGAGGTACAGGCATGATTCATCTGATATTACTAAGGGTACCATGTTTCATAATTTAGAATGGTGAATGCAATACTAGAATTAACATTTCTAAGACAATGCCTCTTGAAACAGTTGATAGTAGGAACAACTCAAATGGTTTGGGTGGATATCTGGGAACATGCCATAAATTGTCAGAGCAGGACTTTCCTATCCTAGTTGATATGTCTAATACATTAGATGCAACATGGGAAGGTGAGGGCCAGTCAGTAAAATCTCAAGATGTACCTATGACATCACAAGGACATGAAGTTGGTTCTGTCACTTCAAGGGTAGAGACCCACTAGGAGACTGATGATTGGTGTTATACAACATTGGAAATTAGCACTCCGACTCCCAATAGCCTTTCCTTGATTTATCCCTGAGGATATGCACTCAAGACAAACTAGTGTCAATAGTCAACATAGAAATCATGTGATCATACTATGTCGAGGATTCAGCTGGATCACCTCAAAGGGGTGCCTTAATCATAGCTCCATCCTTAGAATAGAAATGAAAAAATAAATGAGTTTTATCTTAGGATAAGGTTGAACACTACTTTCCTAACACACACTCATTAGACAGAAAACCAAATGGGTTGGGCATGCATAGATCCATTGGTTCCTTCAACAGCAACATTATTGAAATCAAACATTATATTTATATGTTATCAGTTACAACTGGCTTTCTTTAAAATGGGAGATTTACATCAAGACAAAGGGGAAGATAGATATTGGAAATAATGATTTATATATCTACTCTTTCAATTTCTTCAGGAAAATAATTACATAGTTGCTCATGATCATTATTTTGATAGATAAAGCTCCACTACAAATAGAATTTTTAAATCCTTCTGATCAATTCAATTTCCTAAACATAAAAATTAGTATGGTGATATGATCAGCTAGTTAAATTAACACAGTATCATTGAACACGCAAACTTTAGTTCTGTGTACAAATCCACAAATTCTAACTAAATTAATACTATTGATTTTCATATTAGATCTCATGGAAATTTGTTGCTAGAAAAAGCAGAAAACACTTTGAAGTAAAACTAACAAACTCTCAAAAAGGTAAGGAAACCTACACTCTTAACATCCACACCCTTTAGGTCCTCATCTGTTGTGAACAAAATGAACTTCACATTATTGTTTGTCCAATATACATACCTGCAAATGTAATAGAATAAATGTAATCTCAATAGACATCTCATTTCCAACCATACTGCAACATTGCAATTGCAAATAATATATGCTTCAACAAAAACAAAAGTATATGCAATAGCAATATAGGGATATCTTCATGGGTAGCAATGGCACGACCCACCGAAACTAAAGATGAATGGTGAATGAGAAGGGAAAGATGACCACTTAATTTTCCAAATCATTAAGATTTATGGAAGGATAAAATGCTTGGTCACAATTCTGTTGCTACTCAATCACACGGTTGCTACAACTCAACAAAGGGGGGATAAATTTGCAAGAAAGGAAATTTATTGAACTCCAAAGAATTAGGCAGCATAGGTCTGCAAATTTCCTATCCTCCATGTCTACAAATCATAGCTTTTAGAGTTATACACATGATTTAAGAAACTCTCATTGCTCTAAGAATGGAAGGAAATTCAAATTCTATTCTAAAGTAGTGGATGGTTGGTTTTATCAAAGTGGAAATGATATATATGGATTCTGACTCCATACATTGCATGATTGATGGTGTAATGAAGGGTGAAAGACCAATTTCGATGCTCAACGAAAATGAAGGGTCGTTATAAGACATAGAAACCATGAAAGTGGAGATATTACAAATGGTAGTGGAGTCCTTGGTATCCATGTGTGGTGCAGGAAACACATGCAGAGTTAATTTAAATTTATTAACAGTTGGTACAGGATGATGTCCAACGAATTTGTCCATCATGTTGCAGACTTTAAAACACTACCAGCCTTGTTGAAAGGTTTTAAATCTTTATCACTACAAAAACTGTGCGCATTTAGAAATATAAAAAATTGCAAAGCTTGTGCCCCTTCGCTACATTAAGACTGCAACCAATAAGTTTTTGAGGATGCACATAGAAATATTCATAAGGATTGGAATTATTTTATATATATATATATATAAATTAAGAACATTCTTAGAGCGAAGAGTAGTGTTGTTAGAGATATAATTGGTGGGAGAATACTTATGGCAGTGGGGGATATGGGTGTTTGATTTTATATTTATATCAGAAAGGAATATATTTTACATGAAGACTCAAGCAAGGTCTACGCATTTCAAATGGATTATGAATAAAATGAGGAAGAACTTGTGAGCCCTGGTAGTGGGCCAAAGGTCAATTGGTAAAATTTACTTCTATGTAGAGTCTGAGTGAGGGTGCAAATCAGATGGAGGTGTTAATGGACTTAACTTTAGAGCATATAAAATCTTTTCCTGATGAGGGTCGCTTACCACAAGTCCATAATGCACTCTCCCAACGAGTACAAGGATGACTGCAATTGCTTACCTAGCTAGTTATTCATTTCATGCTAAACACCCTCATTTATCTGTAGTTCTTGCATCAATGAAGAGGTTGGTAAATTGATACTTAAAATACCCGCCTCACTATAATGGGGATTGGAAGGCTATGAATCCAGGAGTGCATGAAGTCTTTGTCAGGATTTCATGTATATTCTTTTTTCCCAAATGAGGATGCTCATGGATGATCCTAAACAGAGGTTACAATAAGATCAGCTAGCATTTTTATAAATCATTGATTACACATTGAATACACTAAATATTTGGTTTCCATAAGTCTAAGAAGAATCTCCAAGGTGGGTTAAATCATTTCATTTCATTTGTGAACAGCTGGTTTTATCTTGATTTTTCCATTCCACCGAGACCAACAAACTTAGAATGCCTCTTTGGGACCACATGCTAACTTCATTCTCTAACTCTCATTGCAGATGCCTGCTGGGGGAATTTTGAATTCTTTGTATTCCTTTCACAACCAGGATATTGTGAAGGGTCTTTTGGAAAAAAAATTCCTTTTGGTCATCTTCCATTGTCTTAGCATCTTTCAAATTTATTCTATGCCAGTGTTTGACATCTTTGAAGCAGGTTATACCAGCCGTACCAATAATTCGTGCCCTCCTTGGGTTCGTGATGGATTTTGTGTGTCCTATGCATCTTGCTCACTCAGATATAATGATGAATCTATTTAAAGTAAAGGAGAAGCAGAGACAGGCTAATGCAAGTGCCAACGGACGAGCCCCTGTAAAGAAGCAAAGTGTTATTGAAATGTGGTTGCACAAAGGTTGGCAGTGCTCTTGAAATATCTTTTTCGTTTCCTTTTTTTATTGATACTTATTCTTCGACAATATAGAATGGAATAGTTTCCATGGTTGGGTGGTAAAGGAGCTCTGGGGGGCCTCCTCATTTGCTCAATAAAGGGAAGGAGGTGTTTGACAAATGGGTGATACAAATATCTCTCTAAATTCCAGGGAAGGAAAGTGAACGGGAAGAAGAAAATTTTTCATACAAAGTATATTTTTAAATTACTTACCAAAAGTAAAATCACAACTTACCAATTGTAACTAGGAATTTTATCAAATTTTTACTTGGCTATCCAGCTCAGAGAACAGATCCATCAATGGCATTCCCCAAATCAAACCCTGTGCTACATCTACATTGATATTTAGTACTCTTGACCCTATGTATTAGGAGTTTTGGACCCATATCATGATTGTTAAGGCCCTCTATGAGAATCATTAATGACACATGTCTTTCAAGGAATTGAATGTGCAAATCAAACCCTGTGCTACATCTAAATTGATATTTAGTATTCTTGACCCTATGTATTAGGATTTTTGGGACCATACCGTTGATTGTTAAGTCCCTCTATGAGAATCAATAATTACACCTGTCTTCAAAGGAATTGAATGTTCATTTCTACAAAGCGACAAAGATATGAGCCTACTTAGTCATCTAATATTATTGGTCTTCCTCTAATATTTCAAACAGAATATGCTCAATTCCAAATCTTATCTTGCAGTCTCTTGATATGAAAATATGAAGTGAAATAATTGAGGCTCAGTCCCTCTAAAATTCCTTCCCTCTTCCTTAAACTTTCTAAGAGAAATAATGGTCATAACAGGATGTCTAGACACAAGGGCATCATAATTACAAGCCATGTTCTTAAATTTTAATTTCATTTTTCAGACATGTAAACACTGGCACTCAAAGAATTGTCCCATTGCAAAGGGGCAACCTGATTTCCCCCTTACGGAGGTACAAGGTTACCAAAATCCATTTGTTGTTGTTTTTGAGGAAATGGGTTTGTAAGTAGGATAGGTCGTCGAGATAACAATAGGGGCCTTTCCGGTCCAATCCCTTGTCTAAAGGATCTTTTACTATAAGGAAACATCAAAGGATATTTACTTAATCGAAGTGAAAACAATTCTAGGCTAGGTTGTGTGAAATCCAATCAATCAAAATGATTTCCAAAGATACCAATAGTTTTCAAATATATTAGGATAAAATATGTCATTTATTTTTAAAAAGAAATAAGATACAATAAATTCTTTCCTGGAGCACATCAATAAGACACGTGACAGAAAATATTGAAGATCAAGCAAATTGTGCACTATTTACCTCTTGTAGTCATTGTTTTTCTTTTGGCACCCAATTTTCTTCTTATGGAAGTGGTTGCTAAGAACGTTTGAGTTTGACCTAATTCCTGGTAGTATACAAGGAAAGATTAAAGAGTTGGTTTAATATGGTGTTTGGTCGTTATCCATTTTCCAAGTAAGTCTCTCAACATAGCTCTTCCTAGCCAATTTTATTCTGTAAATTTAACGTGTCACCATGCTGAGAGCTTGTGAAAAATCCTCAGAAGAGTCATAAAGTAGTATCTAATCTCCATGCTCTCTCTTTTAGGTGTAACCATTCCACTTACTGTTTGACAATATTACACCACCAAAACAACTGAGATTTCCAACTGCAAAAGGGGGGAATGAGATAATTTATGAAAGTGCTAAGCAAATTGGCAATGTTGATGATTCATAATCCTCATGAAAATGAGGATTACAATATCTTTCATGAAATTTTATTCAATGTAAACATACCTGTTGGGAATGAGGTTTACCCATCAAAACTTGGATGAATATGCTTACTTATTTGGGGTAATTGTGGCCGATCAAAACCCTCCCTCTCGAAAAAAGTGTTGGATAAATAAAATATGCGTGTAGACAGTGTCGTAGGAAGATGATACTTACTATACCAAGTTCCTTTCTTCTATCAAACTCCAAGAAATTTATATGATTTAAAAGTTCCATGATAGATTCCTCATCTCATCGAAAAATAAATTAAAAGATTCTAGAAACAGCACTTATTGTGTTAAAAACTGGGCCATAGTACTCCAGGTTCGTTCGATCACCAGAGACATGCTTTCTATTACCAGAATAACCTGAGTTGTAGCGATTTGCAGAGTCATAATGGAACACTATATTTAGAATTGGAAGCTGATAGAGGTTAAGGAGAGATTCCCAACTGACCTATGTGCTAAGTGGATCCTTTCACTGTGCTGGGTCAGTATATGAGGACACACTTGTGCACAAACACTATTTTTTTCACAGGACTGAAACTGTGGACCTTAATGAAGGAAGTAATATGATCACGAAAAAAGACACCTAGAGAAGTGAGGAAAGGCCCATCCCTTTCATTTGTTCAGGAAAATTTCAGCTTTGTAATGGTTGTAAAAATGCAATCCCAGCAACTGCATGGCTGATCAAAACCTTGTCTTGTGGCTTGGTAGCAGGAAGGTAGGAAAATAATTACTTTACATTTTCTATCAAAACCCTCATAGCTTTTGAATGTCCACTTTCTTGGTAGAAGCTGAAAAAATTGGTAGAGGCGGGAAATCGAAGGGGCTAGTTCATTTCATCTCTGCCTTTCCAACTAATTTTTTGTTTCTACGTTTTGTTTAGTATTTTTATGTTTTTTTAAGTGAAAAATAACTCTTTAACTATCAAGTTTTATTAAAAAAATACTTTCAATAATAATTTTTGTATTAGAGAATTTATTTTTAATTAAAAATATATACATATTTTTATAGAATTTAATTCCGAAATAAAAATAACAAGTATCAATATTATGCATCTCAAACCTAGAATCATTTCTGAAGTTAACGTGAAGCCACATATAATGCAACATACAAAATGGTTAACATGTTGGTTCAATGGTGTAATTGAAATTGTGGTGTTCTAGTTTCCAATTAAAAGATGTGTTTTTATTAAGGAGATTAATTTTCGATTAAATTATAACAATAGACTCATTTACTCATGCTTTTTGTTGATCATGCACTTTAAAAATCAAGGTTGGAACAAAACAAACTACCAATAGTGGCACACACAACCCAATAGTAAAATTAGGAATCCAACAGTGTTTTAATACCATGAGATAGGCTAAATTAGTTATCACAACACCAAAATGCTTATTGGATTCCCATACTAACTGATCACTATCCAAATATAAACCAATACCTGCACCATATAGGTTGTTGATATAAGTCCCCCATTTAGTAGCCATCTCACCAGAAAGACCAAGATCCACCACCGACAACCAACTGGGATCCAAATTTTCCTTTTCAACATAGATATGTCTAAGCACAACCAAATTTATATGATGTAGCCGAGCCATGACGGTTTGAAACAGTTGGAACTTTTTTATGCCAATTATTGGGTCCAATCCGATACAAATAAGACTACCTCTTCCTGCCTGACAACTTCAATCCTGGAGAATATATGGTAGGGTGGCCATAAGACTGTGCCAAACAGCCGAGGATGAGGACGCCCTAAAATTTGCTCGTTGAAACCACAAGTCCAGAGGAAGTATACACATGTAATTTGATTTGATAATGATTTCTCATAAACCTATGTTCATAATGTCTCTCCAAAGACTCTTTGCACAGAGAGAGAGATTAAAGACACCAAGTTGTTTGATCCTTTAGAATCAAACAAATCCTTTATATAAAAGGACAAGGAGGAAAGAAACCATCAAGATGAAGGGGACTATTGGGGTAATGCTTCTACATATGACATTCATTACAAGTGTGTGTTGCACTAGGGTAATGCATCTACCTTCCTATATATTTAGTATTAAATAGGATTTTGTGACCAAACACAACATCCCTCCATTTTTATTCACAAGTTTTCCTAAACCTTTAGTATTAATCAAGTTGGTGTGACCAAACACAACATCCCTCCATTTTTATTCACAAAGGTTTCCTAAACTTAGTGGTAAGGGAGCTATTGTGGACTAAACTATAATCATGGGCTTAACTAGTCTTTGTACTCATCTAAGTGTAGAGCTAAAAAAGTTGTGGGATTCCCTTGTTATAAATTCCTTATAGTTCTTACTTGGAGGAGTGGCCCAAATATTAGTGCTAAATTTGCTTGAAATCCATGTTGGGGTTTAAACAAACACCAAGTCTAAAAGCATGAAGATGATCTAATTAATAATTACCTCAGGTGGCCTCCTTTGTTCTTGTATTGATTATTGGATGTTATCACTTGTACCTCATTCGATGCATGTTAACTTATAACCTATTATATTTCATGGATTCTTGGTCATGTACCCTCGACTTGTATTTTGATTTTGTTTCAATTATCGGGTTGGTTTATGGGTTTGCTAAATATTGCACTATGTTGACAATGACTTAACACAATTGTTTTTCTTATGAACATGACCTCGTCAATAAATTGGCATGGCTGAATTATTTGGTCTCTTTAATTTGTAATGAACAAGGAATCTCTTGGTTTGCATGAATATTTTTCTTAAACCCTAATAGTACAGTTGGCACATCTAGTTAGGTCTATTACAATTGCAAATGCATCTCTTCTCTAGCTCAAAGGTGGCCAATATCAATGGGTTTTGGTATCAATCCACGGATTAGTGACTATGGATTTTGGTATCAAACCATGGATTAGTGACCAAGAAGCATCCATGATGTGACAAACCTCAAAATGGCCACCATATACCTATCACTAGGAAAGGATGGGGTAGGCCCTCATGAATGTCCTATGTAGAACCCAAAAGCCTCATGTTATGGACTAAAACTCTGGATCTTCACCCTAGAACATGACTTGGGTCATGACAACGAGCCTTGGTATACTAAACCTTTAAATATGACACCACGTTTTAATCGCATGCCAGATATTTCATATGAATGGCCTATGTTTTGGATTAAGGCCCCACACATGCAATATAAGGATTAGAGATAGATTCCATGGATTTAGAACCTAGGTTTTTGCACCAAACTATACCCTTGTCCCCAATAAACATATCATGCCTTTCAAACCTTGAAATCACCATCATATCAAACTTGAAGGCCAAAGATTTTTTATTATGGGAATGTGTGATGCCTTGAGCAACAAAACATGGCATGCGAACCCCATAGAAACATATGCCAAAGAACTATCCTTGGTATGTTAATTCTCAAAATTATGAACATACCTCACTCATGTGCTAAATATTTACTATGTAGGGGTTCTAAATAGATTGTTAAATATTGAAATGCTAGGGGTTCCATTTTTATTGTATTTGTTTATTGTTCCATAGTAGATCAGAGCATTAGGAGTGGGATATTGAAGCATTGGACATAAGTAGAGAACCATGAGACATAATGGAACAAAGCAAAGAATCATGGGACATGAAGAAATCTAATCCATGCTAAGTTGAGAAAACATGATTTCTTTATAAAAGGAAATTCAATAACTTGGGAAAATAATATATCAAGATGGATTCAAAGTAGATCCCGAGAATATCAAATCCATATCTATTTGGTCAACTCTAAAGAATGCAAATGGTGTGAGGATATTCCTAGTCTTGATATGGTATTATGGAATGTTCGTGAAGGGTTTCTCTAATGTTGAATATCATCTCTCATGGGGAAAATCATCTAATTTTACTCTTATTGTGATAACTTTAAAAACAATGGAAACTCTAATATTTAAAATCTTGAACTTCATTTGTTGATATGACTCAGAGTCTTAAAAAAAATGGACCAAATCCCAACTCTAATATCATATTCAAATGCGATCGAGCAGAAAATCATTATCTTTGCACAAGTAACTATGGTTGAAATCTTTACAAGTAATTGTCTAAACCCAAAAACCGTGGATAAATAACTCCATGAGTAGTGGATCCATCACATGAAGGGAGTTAGACCCTATACTATTTCTATGCAAGTGGATTTTACACCTTATTTTTTGAGATAAACCATGGTTAAGGAAAATATTTTCAAAAATGACCGATAGTTTGTGGGGTCGCGTTAAATGTATTTGAGTAGGTGGATGTTTGATTTTAAATAACAATAAGAATCCCAACCACATTACAAGGTCGAGTAACACTTCCACACTTGTATTTATTTGTTTGGATGATGAAACATTCAAAACCATTGGAAACATATTGGTTTAATACATATACATAGTCAAAGCTCATGCTTGACAATAGATGCATGTGATTGAATCTAAGTGGCGGTTGATCAAGGTAAATGCCTGCCACTATTGAAGGGAATAATGGAAATATGTTGTTGAGATTTTGTTTTTGGAGAAGCTTTAATTGGAATATGGAATAGATTACTTCCATAGATATCTTATAATTTTTCAAAATTAGATTTGAAGAAGATATATTGGTGTGGTTTAAAAACCCTACTAATGGAATCTACATAGTGTGTTTTGGGCATACTTTCATGTTTTTAAACAATTGAGAGATTGAGGGAAATTCATGGTGGTTAAAGTTTACAAATCATTCTTGAAGGCCATAATATTTATGTGGGTGGACCTATAAAAAAAAGTAATCACATGGGATGTTTTAGTGAGATGTATATGGAAAGGTACTAGTAGGTGTCCTCTTTGTAAGACTAAATCAAATGCAATATAACATTTTCTAGTTAGATATCGTTACTCCAGGAAGGCCATGGAAACATTAAAGTCATTGACTTGTCAAGGAGGGGTTTGAGAAGGAAACTCAAATGGAGATTAAGCTCACAAAACCTAGTTGGATGAAAAGGTGCTTGCTAAACATAATAATGCCTCTCTTAGAATTTTCTAGGAAACATGGATAGCTATGAACAATATGATATTCTAAGACCAATTAAAATCTCCCTTGCAATGTTTCTAAAAGATTTAGCATGCATATGATGGACTTATGAAAAATTTTAGAATAAATTTACCAATGCAGGTTGGGCATTTCAAAAATTGACAAAACATTTCCATAGGGTTTTCTTAACGAATATTTCATGGTAAATTTGGACCTATGAAAATTGTAGGGAATTCATCTACTTGGCCAAGGATCACCACTTTACCTTCACTCGATAGCATTGAAATGGGTGTAACAATATGGAAAAGATTAAGGCCTTACTTATCTTTATGGGTATATCTACAGAAAAAGGAATATTAGATCCACAAATGATGGTGAAAATAATGACAATGATGTTGACAACGATGACAACAGTGATGATTATGGAAATGAAAATGATAAACCCTAACTTCTTATAAACCCAATAACCCCAAATACCCTAACCACTTAACCCCTTAAACCCTAACCCCTAAGGCCCATAACCGTTAAATGATACCATAGTGACCATAGTAACCATAACCCCATTAAACCCTAATCCTAACTCTTTATAATCCCCCAAAATTACCCAAATCTCCTAATCGCTTAACACACTAAACCCTAACCCCTGAGTCCCCTAAACCCTGAGGCCCCTAACCACTAAATGTGACCTTTGTTACAATAGTGACTATGTATATTATGTAATGCACGCATATGACATAACATGACCATAATCCTCCTAACCACTAAAACCCCTAATAACTAATCCCTTGACCCCTTAAACCTAAACCTCCATATACACCTAACTCCTAACCCCCCCAATGTGACCTTAATGTCCATAGTGACCGCAAACCCATTGAACTGTAACCCTAACTCCTTATAAACACATTATGTCTCTTGTAGATCATATTTGTATGTTTTGAACATGTTTTCATAATAGTTGTATATAGATATGTTTTCCCGTAATTTGTTTCTTATGTATTGCATGTTATGTAGATAATTGGGTAAGTGGATGCTATAGTGTTGCATAAAATTCCATGAGCCCCTGACGGAGCTAGTCTAAGATGAAACCTCTTTGTTAACATGTTGATAGTTCTGCATGCTCTCGATAGTTTCTTCTGGTGGAGATGGAAGGAATCTAGATAGTTATCAATTATGATTGGAATATGGATGGATATTGTGCTAAAGAATTGGCTAAGATTCTTACATAAATGTGTGACCTATTGTCATTGCATTGAAATGTCAACATAATTTGATTGAATCTCATGATTCTACAATATTTTTAACTATATGATTGGATTTGACTTGTAGGGAAAGACCATATGCCATGGCCTACAAAGGAAGGATAATGAGACTTGTTCTAGAGGAAAAGTTATGGACATATAGATCTCATTGATATTCAGTGTTCAAGAGAGAGAAGGATGATCAAAACCCGAAAGCTTCTAGGATCATGGATTCTGTGATAAATTTAGCAACACTAATATGAAATAGATGTGGATATAGTACATTTAGTCATATATGGACACATGACCTAAAGGTTTAGAGGATCTCATACGGAAATTGATGGTTGGGAGGAGTCCCCAATGAATGATGATCTCTTTGCTATAATTGTTCATTCTATTGATGATCATGAGAAGCAGTTGTCATCTAGTTAGATTCATGGAAAACTCTAGAAGTGGTTAGAGCCTTTTAGTCCTGAAGGACGCAATCAGCTACTCAATTTAGTTCTAAGGATATAGAGATAATTATTGAAAGGTGTAGAGGAACTTATCCTTGAGTCCAAGATGAGTATCTTGGACCATTATACCACGTATTGGTATTGGAGGTATGGTTGAGACATAATGAGATCTTCCTCCTTTAAGGGAAGAACACATTTGAGATCCTGAGCATATATAACATGATGGACTGTGAGTACATGTCTACACTGAAGGTAACCAATATAAGTGATGTTGTTTTTTCATTCATATTTGGTGGATCCCACTATGCAAGAAGTTGAGAGGATACTTGATGTACCTGGTTGTCACTAGGACAGATACTTGCAGTAAGGAGATGTGTTCATTTTCTATGTGACAGTTGGTGTTCAGATTGGCACTTGAAATGACACTTCATATAGGTTGATAGACTAGCATGTAGGAAGATCTAGAGGGAGAGTATGATGCTCAGATGTAGAGGGAGAAATGTTCTCTAGTACAGAGGGAGATGTGGCGAGCTTGAAAATGGATGTATGCAACATCAAGCAGACATTCTCCCGGTATTAGTCACATGAATTAGCTAAGGGTAGATGACTTAGAATGGGGCAGTGAATTTTCCCAAACACTCTATGAAGGAGTGGGGAGAATAGTCCATAGATGACTAAAAATGGGACTGTACCTTCTCCTAGTAATTATGTGATGGATTGGTGATATTAGTCCCATGTCGACTCCCTCCTTGAGAGGGAAGGGTGATTTTATACTAAAATTCTCTCGGACACTTTGTGACTGAGTGGGGAGATCTATTGGACACCTTGTGAAGGGGTGGAGATACCACTGCATTGTCTTGTACACTCTATGATGTTGTGGGGAGGTATCTCAGGCACCCTGTGAAAGGATGGAGAGGCCATTTCATTCTCCCAAACACTCTATGATGGAGTGAGCATATCTCTAGAACACCCTCTGAAGGGGTGGATAGGCCACAAAATTCTATCAGAGACTCTATGATAGAGTGGGGATATCTCTTGGACAACTTGTGAAGGGGTGGAGAGGCCATTGCATTCTCCCAAACACTCTATGATGGAATGGGATATCTCTCAGACATCCTATGAAGGGATGGAGAGACCAACACATGCTCCTGGATGCTCTATGACTAAGTGGGGATATCTCTTGGACATCATGTGAGGTGATGGAGAAATTTAGTGCATTATCCCAGACACTCTTATATGGAGTGGGTAGATCTCTAAGACACCCTATGATGGGGTGGAGAGGCTAGTGCATACTAGCGCATATTACATGTAAGCTCTCCAATGGAATGTATTGAGTTGGTGTATGTGGACCCACCAATGTACTAGTTTGAGTTGTTGACTCCTTGATAGAATAAGTTGAGTTATTACATGTAGGTTCCCTAATGGCCAGGGTTGAGTTGGTGCATATTGACTCCCTGATGGACTAGGTAGAGTTGTTGACACTCTCGATGGAGGGTGAATCCACGGACTTGGGTAACACTTTTTGGCAAGCACATTTCGGCAAAAACAGAAAAACGCACCTCGGTTGAGGGCTTGTTAACCCCTCGACCGAGGTTTTATCAAGCCCTCGACCGAGGTATTGTGGGCTTTACAAACCCTCGGTCGAGGTTCATACCTCGGTCGAGGGCTTAAAAAAACAGACTTAGCCCTCATTCAAACAAATGGAAAATTTACTGTGCTTTGCAGAGGTGTAAACCCTGCCATTCCTAGCACATAACTGAGCGGAGTTGATACCGATAGATTCAGCAACGAATCTTCTATCCATTGACGTATCATACACGCATTTTGGCATTCATATGATATTTTTTTTTTAATTACTTCTAAAACTTATACTTAGAAAACCACACTGCAACTTCGAAGCAGCTCAAAGAAAAATCCGCAGAGTTAAAAATACACAGCCAA